>BMAV01001302.1:227522-252041 GCA_019973955.1 Trichonephila inaurata madagascariensis | reverse complement strand
AAATGATGATTGAATATTGGGTTGCGAATATTGAAAGTTTGAGAAACACTGCTATACAAAGTACATCAATGTCAAGGGGTAGTCGTATGCGGCCGTTATCAGTAGCTTTGAGCAACAATAGACTATAGTACAATTTGGACCATCTCCCTATTTTGACGGAGAACACTAGTGCGTGGCTTCTCACTTTTCTTCCCTTCCATCAAATTCGGGAGAGGACTTACAGTTCGACAAATATTAAGAGTGCTTTATTCGGCAAAGGTACTGTTCGTTTGCATACCCTTTTGCCTTTTTTAAGATTTGAACCCAGGAACTACAGCACAACAGTTTGCATCACTAATCGCTATACCGGATGTGCGGCAAAATAAAACGTATTTCATTCTATTTGTTAGGTACATATCTGAAAGGAAAGCAAATTATTGATTTACTCACAAGAATGGGTGAGAGCTCTATTAACGTCGCACTATTAAGTGGCCCAAGGGCTGTTTGGTGGCAGGATCTCGTAATCTTGGGCCATGGTTAAGCGCCGAGGACATTACCTGAGCTTACACCTTCTTCTCCTAACTACCCAACGACACCAACGGGAGGATTTTTGAGCCTTGACATATTTAACATGCATCATTCCCCTCAACACGGTGAGTACCGCACAGTTGACCATTAGGATACAACAGACACTTTACTGGCTGGAAAAATTGAGTCAAAAATTAAATCAATGAAAATTATATTTTTACATTAATTAAAAAATGAAGAATACTTTTGTATAAAGTCGAATGATTTATTTAAATATTAAAAATTTTTAATATATTTTAAGCAAAAAAATTGGTAAATTATAAATACACTTCCTTTTTATAAAAAACTTAAAACGTTAGTATAATATATATAAATTTTCTTTTTTATAAAAAAACTTAAAAACGAGTTAATGTACAACATTTTATGTAAAGTTTTCACAGCTACATAGATATTCCCGCATGTAATAAATATAATTTTTTCGATAGAACTTATATTATTATAGCTATAGCTTCTTTAACTGTATTTGAAAATAAATAATACATATTAAGTGAAAAATAGGTTGTTGTAAGATACAGAATATTTAAATTAATTTCTTTTTAAATGAATTTTTAAAGCGATTTTAAATGAAAGTTTTATATACCAGTTCTTCATTATTTTTTTATTTCGAATCATTCTTTAATGTAATTAAATTTATGTGTTTTTATATACATAGTAACTTTTTAAAAAAATAACTATAGGAAATATATTTCTCTCTTTGCGGAAAGTAATTAAATGTTAATTAGATTTTTAAATAAAATCTTAACGCTTGAATTCAAAACTTTTATTACTCAATTACTTCCAAGAAGAGTTTAACATAAAAAGTGCAAACTCAAGATTCAGAGTCTTAAAAACTAAATTTGTAAATTTAGTACAACTTCTTGCGTCTAATTTATAACTCAATTATAAAAATTATATAGAAATAGTTAGTCGAAAGAAACATTAAAAAAACTAATAAATAAGCGTCCAACAAAATTACATTCCTTTTGTCTTTGAATTCTTAAGTAAAATAATACATATTCACTGAACAAAGACAAAAAAAGTTACATACATAATATAAAACAGTAACTTTTAAGTTCATTACTTCAAGAATAATAAAATAAAATAGCTGTAAATAATAGTACTATAAATGAGGTTTGCATCAGTATTCTATACAAAGAACAAAACTGTATTTTGTGATTATATTGCTTATTTTATAGCTTCAAGTAAATGAAATATTGGAGGAATTAATGCAATAGAGTTCTTTTTTTAATGAGGAACTTCATTTTGTGCACGTAAAATGGATTTTAGAAACAGTACACTGAACTTAATAGAACAATAAGTTAAGTATATATATATTTTTTTTTTCAAAAAGTAATTGGAAACACTGAAAACTCGCGTGATATTACAGCGTTTACTAGGATTCGTTATCCAGCCCCTGAACTTCAGAAGATTACTATACATAGAAAAGAAAAAACGCAGTTGATTTACAATTGAATATAAATCAAAATATGAAATATGTAAACATAAAATAAGTTCTCTGAAATAATTTTAATATATATATTAACGTTGATAAGTATTCTACATTATTACTAGTCTATACTATTGTCTTCAGGTTTGATATAATAACTTATGTAGCTCTAATTTTTTTTACTGTTTATTTTATTTACTGATAATTAATCGTTTATAGTATTGTAAGTTTTACTGACAAAATTGGCATCCTTTTTGTGAAGAATTTTAGTGTGAGAATTCTTCAGTCGACTGTTGATATTCGGCTTTGATATGTGTTTTTGACACGGAATAGTAAAATCAGTTGCGTATATCAATGTGATTTAGATTTTAAATTATAAGGATTTTATTGAATATTTGGTACTTACGTATTATCACAACAATCGTCATTTCTATTAATATCTCGCCAAGTTAGCAACCCTGATTTTATAATTGCCTTACGCTATGAATTGACAACCAGGTGCTTTGTTTCATATAATGTTGCCAATAGGGTATGATAATACGTAATTACCGAATATTCTTACGTGTAAATATGTGTTTTCGTTTGTTACTACTTAGTATTAATTAAGAAAAAATGTCGAATTTATTATTTGTGCCATATTTCGAACACTGAGCCATCGAAACGAAAACGACTGATCGGTCGTTTTAGTATATTGTTTTTACAATTATTTTTCCCATTATATACAACTAATTTCTTTCAATTTTCTTACAGTCCATGTTCTTTTAACTTCTGTTCTACCAATGTCAAATGTTTTGCTATGTATTCCAATATTACACATTGAATATGCGTACAATTCCTAGGTTTAATACATGTCACTAAAATTATAATTTATGCGTCAAAATGAATGAAAGCTTAATCAACGAAATGAATGGAGCATTATTGAAGTTTTTATGATGCCATTTTTAGAAGCCATGTCATGCCACGCAGGACAAATAAATTGTTTGCTTTCGTCGGCCAAGGCAACACAGAAATTTTCCCAAATATATATAGCTGAAATGTTTTTCTAACAAAAAAGAAGACAAATGAATAACATGTTATAGACGGAAAATTAGATTCATTGCTTTTTCTATTAATGCAGCTTATCACTGCAGATTTCATCTTCCTTTTAATGTTTCGTATTATTCTCTGCTTTTTATTATATCATCATAAATTTATTCTGAAATTCTTACAAAATTGCATTAGGCTGTTTTACTTTTGATAATTCTTAACAATCTTTTTGATAGGAATGCTAATTCTAGGATATAATATATTTATGGTATAATAACATTCTTCATTTTTCATTTCTTTTTGGCAAAACTACATCCAATTTTGTTACGTAGATTGGAGTCCGTGGACTTAATGCTGAAGAACATAACATTTCTTCAAGAGCGATGCAATTTATTGTCGAAAAAAATCCTTTAAATATCAGAAAAAGCAATAAAATTTTTCGTTGATGTGTGGAAGTTAGGAGAGGGGATACCAGCTCAAGTGTAGGCCATGTCACTTATCCATGATGCGTTGCCAAAAACACTTATAGATAAGTATTGCGAAGTTAATATTCAGTAAGTCACTCATTCCAGAAGGTTTTCACACATTCTACAGCCCTCAGACACACTAATAAATGTATAAAAATTGAATTCCGTAATGTTATAAAATTTATCCGCAAGCAACCTCTCAGTTGTAAGCAGGTGAAGACTTCAACAGTTGAAGTAGTACTAACGCAGTTTCAGCAAGCAACTGCTATTTATAGTCTGCGTGGCTAGCTTTCCGTGTTTTTAGAAAAATCCACTTACGCCTTAGGTCTTGATGTTGTAGACTATTTCAGTACTTTCGCGAGTATTCATATGTATTGGCTATATCTACAATATTTCGCTCAAGTTCCTATTAACCCTTTATCTACCGACGGTACTTATAAGTACCACTCACTTTAAAATTACATTTTTACGATTATTCTGATGACAGCAGAAATATTCTTTGAAATCCACTCTTCCAAGATATATGGCAGCACGGATTCTATGATGAGTATTAGCAGGGAAGGCGAATAGTTTTATAGCAGAAACTGTGTTTTCAGCTGACGGCGATTTCAGTGGATTGTGAAGATTATCATTTTGTTCCGAAAAAATAGTTAATGTCAAAATTTAAGTGTCTTATTTTTTTGTTTGTTAATGAAAATCTTAGAAAACGATTCAACTATTTATTTTTAGTGAACAATGTGTATAATTAATTTTACAGTTGGATATATTTAATTAATTGGCTCTAACGAATTAAATTTTCCAAAGCTGAGTATTTTGTTTATGCATATCCCTTAATTTTCAATGTCGTGATCCAAAAAAAAAAATATATTGAATGAAAAAAACTGCAGTAAATTATAATGCGGTAGATAAAGTGTAAAAACACCATTATAATGTGGGGAAAGGGCGTTACTTGCGAATATACTACAGTTATTATCATAAAATAAACGCAACAAAAAGTAATATTATCTTATTGTACATGCAGATTAAAATATTTTCACTATTTTAAGATAAAATCACCGCTAATTAAGCAATTTTGTATTAATATTGCGAATAGCTCTGTTTCTTGCAAGTATAAAACCAGTTTTTCTTACAAGTATTTTGTATCCTGGCTCTGCTTTTTTAAAGCAGTGCCTGGGTACAAAAGACACAGTGGTTAGATTAATGAGGTTTATTCAGTGTTTCTCAAACTGTGGGGCGCGCCCCCCTTGCAGGGCGTGATAAATCATAAAAAGGGGGGAGCGAGTATATTGAAAAGTAAAAAAAAAGAATAAAAAAATTATCAATTTACTAAAAGGAAGCACAAATCACAAAATAAATTCCGACATAATAAAAAGCAAAATACACATTTACACTGATATAATACACTTATAAATGTATCAGTACTGCGCAAAGTATTTCACAATTAATTTAACAGTACTATAAGTTAAGAACAAGTTTAATAATTACCAGTAACCCTATGGACATGTTATGAAATTATATAGAATATTTAATATTTCTCTTGATAATTTGTAATTTTAAAATAAATTACAAATTATCAAGACAAGTATAATGATAATTTATAATTAAAGTCGACATGTAGCTTTGCGTCAAATTATATTACTGAATTCGAATACATTGTTGTCTTTTTGAGGGGGGACCGATGAAAATTATGATTGGAAATTGAGTCACAAGTATCGAAAGTTTGAGAAGCACTGTATTAAGTAGCACACTGTTGTGTTAACTCAACGGCTTTGCAGAATACTTATCATGTGATATTCTTGATATTCTTATGCTAAAACTTATTCTCACCTTCGATGTGTATATTTTTACACTGTGAACTTTTCATACTTTAACTCTCTCTCTCTATTTTATTGTTATCTTAATCAGCTGAAAATGGAATCAATGTAGTAAATGATTATTATATTTCATAATTTAAATGTATTTTTTTAGAAAAAATATTATAAACTGATTCTTTTTTTAAAAAATTAAAATTTTAAAAATGTTACTTGCGCATTAGTTTTTAAGATGCGTACATAATTTTTATTTTATGCATAGATGCACTACAACAATATATGTATGTGCTTGGATTCTAAGTTCAGAATAAAATTTGATGAAAAAAAGATAAATTTTCTATATTAAATGAAATATTTCACCAATTATCACATATTGAAGGTTTTCAAAGCAACACAAAATATGATCCGTTTAATTCTTTAGAAAACTAATGCACAAATTTTTGAAATATATCATCTTACATAATCTGTGAAAATTTCAAAGAAATATGACCTAATTTTGAAACGCAAGGAGCATTTTACGTAACAAAGAAAAGGCAAAATTTATAAACTAAGATAAGTGCATTTTAAACATTTATTTAATTAAAATAAAAAAAACATAATTAGTAATTACAAATTAAAATGACAAAACCTTTGATAGAATTATTCTATGAATTAAAAGGAATATTATCAGTATAAAATATCAAAATCGCAATTTTGACCAAAATGTAACATTTTAAAGTCCACCATCCCCTTAAACCGAAGTGAGTGAATAACTATGATACTTATATTTAAAAAAAAAAAAAGGTTATCGCCTTGATTTTTCAGTTGTTACTTCAAAACAAAATTCAAAATTCAAATTAAAAGTTGAAATGGGAAAAAATATATTCCAAATATATCTTCTATTTTTCGAAATCTGATACAAATCAAATGTAGATTATAGTTAACAGATGTATAAATTAGAATTTTAAAATATTTGAATAAAACAAGAAAGCTATGTGTGTGTGAAACTACTAGCATGCCAAAGAATATTATCTAATAATATTCAGTCATACATAAAAATTTATGACGTAAAAGAAGACGAATCATTTTATAATTCAGGGATATCTTTTTAGACACCAATTTTACATTCATATACAAAGTATCTACATAAATAAAATTTGCGCTTAAGTCAAAATGAAAAATTTCCACTTGTGAATTTCGGTTGTTGCAAAAGATCTGAGAAAATGGTCAAAAATTCGATGATTCCCTTTCCTAACTACTTTAGATATTCTAGACTGAGCATTTGTTTAGAGACCTGGAAAATATGGTGTCTCAAAAAAAAAGATTTTTTCTGTTCTTTAAAAAGTATTAGAAAAAGAGTACATTTGAATAATCCGATATTTGCATTATTCATGAGGGCCATTTTTTCCATTATATTGGCTTGGATCGATCTGAATTCTCGTTTAGTTCTACTTTCTTATTAACTTTCAATTCAAAATTGAATAGAAGTGTCATGCGACCGTGAAATCTTACGTGAAGTGAAAAAGATTGAGCAGTCTGTAGAATAAAAAAAACCTTATTTTTTTGTCTTGTCTATTTAAAAGTCGATTAAATTGTTCTTTTTTGACAATTATGAGCAATAGTGTCTCTATTATGTGTTAGAATTTTTTTCTTATACGTATTTAAAAGTGGCACTTTTTTAATTCATATTTTAGGAAGTTTGTTTCTTTTTAAAAAAACGTTTTTGTCCCATCACAAAAATTACTAATTTGAAACAAAATAGTAAGATTCCTGGGTTTTTTAAGGTATCCAACTGCGTTTTTTAAGGTTATTTAATCCAACTTTCGGATAATTCACATTATTTATTTAGAGTTATTTTTTATGTGGAAATAATAACCGGTATTTCTCGTTAACCCTTTATCTACCGCATTATGATTTATTGCTGTTTTCATCATGGGATATTTTTTTTTGAATCACAAAATTGAAAACCAAAGGATATACATAAACAAAATATTCCACTTTGGGAAAGTTAATCCGTTATTAAAGATATTCCACTGCAAAATTAATTATGTACAACGTTTACTTAAAATAAATAACTAAATCGTTTCTAATGTCTTCTCATTAACATATAAAAACATAAGACACTTAAATTTAGACTTTAACTATTTTTTCGGGATAAAAATGATAATCTTCGCAATCAGCTGAGAACGCCGTTCGCTGAAAACGCAATTTCTCTATACAACTATTCGCCTTTCCTGCTAAAATGCTCATCGTAGAAAACATGCTGGCATACATCTTGGAAGAATGGATTTTAAGGAATATTCCCGCTAAGTATGTATTATCCGAGTATTAGTAAAAATGGTTATTCTAGGTAATTTTAAAGTGAGTGGTACTTATATATATATAAGTACAGTCGGTATATATAGGAATAAACATTTCTCTACCTTGATGCGTTAAAAAATAGAAATAAGCCCCCTTCTTACGTCCAAATTTATTAATATTTCAAAAATCCTACTTTAGGATCTGTGCAAAAGTCTCAGCTATTCATAGACAAAATAATATTTTTATATTTATATAATTTAAAGCAGCATTCTCCATCTTTTTTTTTAAAAAAAATGGAACATTTGAAAAATTTTAAAATTTAATTAAAATTTTTTTAAAAATTCAAATTTTTGTACGTTGTTATGTATTTTATTTCCAACCGTATTTTATCATATTGCATAAAAACGAAATTAAAAATGTAAAAAATTAGGGATTTTTAGAAAATTAACAAAATATTTCTCCGAACGTAGTCAGATACCTTAAAGGCAGGATATTTTAAAAAAATGAAATTATTATTCATTTACTTGCCAAAAATTGCATTGATTTTTTTTAATATTTTAATAATATTTTTAAAACAATTTTATATGTATAGTCTAATTCACGTGACACTACATATAAAAAAAATACTTATTCATCAGCTTTTTTTCAAAATTAAGATTCCAAATCTAATCTAGTCGATTATCTTAAAAGTATTATGCTGTAAACTAAAATAAAACCTTACTGTTAAATTTTGGAATTTGAAAATCTTTCTTTTTCAATTCCTACTATTAGCTCATGATCTCTATATCTTAATTTATTTATTGTTTCAACTTGATGGAATTTTCAATCGTTAATAAAATATATTTTAAAGTGCTCAATTGAGCTGAAATTTTATATACCTGACTTATATAAAATTTTAATATTAATTTTAATTAATTTAATAATATATACTTATTATTCGTAGAATTACAAATGCAGCCACGTTGGCATCATTTGTGGCGGCTTAGCGACCCTTTTGGTGACTTGTGTCAATACTCGAAAAGGTTTTTTTTTTTCTTTTTTCTCACGTTTTAAAGCATTCAGTTGAACTGAAATTGTATATACACGATTGTTTTGGATGACAATCCGATACTTTAAAGATAATTAATAAATAATTACCACTTAATGTTGTGATTCTGTCATTGTTGCTTCATTTTTATATTTATTGTAACTATTTAATAAAAAGAAGCTAAAATAAAATTTTTCTTTGTTGATCTAAGTAGTAATTGACTTACATTTTTTTATATTACTTGTTTCAATATATGCTTATATATGAATAAATATTACATGCCATCTATAAGAATGTAAGTGAACCAAAAATCCAATTTAATTTGTTTGTCTTCCTTCACGGTACAGAAACCCTTAGAAATTATTTATAGTACTTAATATAGGCAATTTTCTCTTTCTCAAACAGCAGTTGGAATATTAAAGTAATGTTAAGTCAATTTCCACCTATTGAGTAAGTGTAAATCCTTTAGATTATTTAGCTTTACAATTCGACTTATTTCCCAAAATTTTCCAATTGTAAACCCCATCATTAGTATGTTTCCGTTCTCTGAATTAGTTACATTTGTAAACTTTGAAGGTGTATTGAACTTATCACCTTCCTTATCACAGTAATTGATAATGAAGCTTCATTTCATTTTCAAAGGTTTTGAGGTATTTGTTTAAAACGGAAAGATGTCATGAAATTACGGCGTATGTTGAGAAATAATTAAGGTCTGTCTAAAGTTTCTAATGTGTGATATACTGATGATGCATCTCAGCTAAAAGAAAAACAAAGAAAAATTAAGTTAGCTCAAGTAATTATAAATTGCATTTCACTAATTATAAAATTTTTAGGTTCATTTTGCAAAATGAGCTTATAAATATTTGTAACTAAAATAGAATTATTTCAACTCCATCATTTGAATTGTACAATAAAATATCTAAATTAAAAAAAAGCTTCCTTTTTTATCCGATTTGCAGTTTTTCCATAAAAATATGCGTTTCATACGGCATAAAAATATCTTTCATCCAATTCTGTATCTTTTTTGAATGAAAGGGAAAGATAGAATTAAAAATACTATTTTGAAAACAAAAATAAATTTACAATTTATTACGTATATTTAACTTGCTCAACGATAGAGTATGAAATCCAGCTATAATGCATAAAAAATTGCTTTAAAATAAATGCATTGTTGTATTTAATAATATATACAAAGTGAGACAAGTACTTAGAATTTCGTTTAAAAGAAAAATGTGTTTATGAAAGCGATTTTTAAAAAATTGAACATTGCTGTAATGAACAAATAAAAGAAATATTAGAAGTTTAATGTTTGCCCAAACAATTCAATAATTGTCACAAAGAGTTGAAAAGCAGTTAAATAATTGCATACTAGAAAGTATTTTTGTATATTTTAAATTGTATTTTTCTCAACATTTTACATAAATTTTTCGAATTTATCTTAGTAGAAATAGTTGTTATTAAATATAGATATGGTTCATATATATACATATACATATACATATAGTCTTCCTGGTAAATAATTTTAATCAACAAGTAAAAATTGTATAAAGGTTATATTCTTAATTACTACTTCAAATCTTAATATCTTAATGAAAATATGAATTCCTTAAAAAATGCTGAATTTACAGTTTTTTATAAAGACATTGATTTTTATACTTATAATCATGCAAATAACAAAACAAAAATAAAACATTGTCGTTTTTAGAGATACGCGTGTGAAAATTACGTACTCATTAAAAGTGTTAAAAAATCATTAGACTGTATTATATAAAATACTTTCAAACTTAAGCGGTCTTCAACTTATATTTTTGTTTAAAGCTACTTTTTAGTAATTAATTACCTTGAGAATTGCCATAAAACTGATCAGTGCATAATCTTTATAATAACAAAATTATTTTGTCTTGATTTTTTAATAAGGGGTTCAAATTTCCGATCACATTTTTACGGAATACACACACACGCATATATATATATATATATATATATATATATATATATATATATACACTGCTATCCACCGTAAATGCAAAACCCTGAAGGAAACATACAAATAATATGAAGTCTACAATATACATTAGAGGAGGTGATATATGCAAATGATTAGAATTTCACCGCAGACACACATCATGCGCGCCCGTGGCGCCAACTCAAAGCGCTATTTAAGCCTTGGAGATTTCGACGATTTCAAGTTCGGCAATCGTGTGTTTCATGTGGATTTTCAAAAAACGATTGGTTATGTCTCGTAGAAAACAGCGATCAGCTTTAGATCAAGTATCCGAGTTCGACAGAGGAAGGATAGTGGCCTACCGAGATTGTGGATTATCTTTCAGGGAAATCGGTAGTCGTGTTGGATGAAAACAAACAACTGTAATGCGGATATGTAGCCGTTGGATGCCGGAGGGTACGACGGACCGACGTGGTCGATCGTATCCACCTCAGTGCAACACTTCACGTAAGAACAGGCAAATTGTGTGCATGGCAGTGACGGATCTCTCAGTCACATCACAAACCATAGCACAGCACATTGAGTCTGTTATGCATCATACGGTGTCTGCGTGTACCTTTCGACGCCGTTTACAGCAGGGTGGTCTGTACGCAAGACGTCCATTGCTTTGTCTACCCTTGACGTAGAACCACAGACGTCTCCGCCGCCAATGGTGCGATGAAAGAAGGATGTGGGCGGCCGAATGGAATGAAGTTGTCTTTACTGACGAGTCACGCCTCTGCGTGCAACACCACGATGGTCTGATTCGAGTCTGGAGACACCATGGAGAGAGGATGCGGAACAGTTGCGTTATGCACTACCACACTGGTCCTGCACCGGGTATTATGGTATGGGGTGGTATTGGATATCACTCTCGCACTCCTCTAGTACGCATTGTCGGTACTTTAAACAGTCAGCGCCACATCTCGGAGGTGTTGGAGACAGTTGTCCTTTCTTACCTTCAGGGCTTGGCCACAGCCATATTCCAACGGGATAATGCGCGACCACACGTGGCACGCATTGTCCAAAGGTTCTTTGTCAACCACCAGATTAAATTGCTTCCCTGACCAGCTCGCTCTCCGGATCTTTCACCGATAGAATACATGTGGTCCATGGTTGCTCAACGATTGACATAGATTATAGCCCCAGCTGCCACACCAGATCAACTTTGGCAACGTGTGGAAGCTGCTTGGTCTGCTGTACCCCAAGAACACATCCAAAGTCTCTTTGAATCAATGTCGAGGCGTGGGGCAGCGGTGATCTTTAACAATGGCGGCTACTCTGGCTACTGATTCTGGCAGGAAACACACTTCACAGAAGTCTATAAATTTAATCATTTGATACTTGGTCAACATGTAATCTTCAAAATAAATTTTGTGCTATCTTTTGGCTTTCTTGGTGTTGCATTTACGGAGGCCAGCAGTGTATATATATAAATTATTTCATATTACTATAACTTTTTTTTTACTATGTTTTTATACTGTTACTAAGTTAATGTCAAGAACAATATGACCTTGTTATTTTTTTTTCAATTTTAGAAAGTGAAATGCTAATTTTTTTTCCTTTTATATTTCAACGAAATCAGTTGAACCCCCCAAACTTCATTTTATTGAGGATTTAAAAAAATTATGACGATTAATTATTATATCATTTTGTTAATGAAACATTCATTTATCCTTACATAGAGAACATTTTATTAGCTAACTTTACATCACGCAGTTATCAAGCAAAGTTTCATTACTTTCATTAAATCGCTATTCTACAGTTAAAAAGCTTTTTTTTTATTGTTTATTTTCTATTACGTATGGCAATGCAAAAGCCGTATTTCATTAGATGTAATTATAGGATGAATATAAGTTATTCACACCCATCTATCTATTTTATTTAACACTTTTAAACCTCGTTATTGCATGAATAGAGTAGTGTTACACTGAACAATGCATAAAATGCAGTGCAATAATTTCTCATATTGTTTAACTCTCTATAGTGTAAATTGGGCGTCATTAATCTGATTGTTAGTTGAGATTGCTCAGAATCCATTGAATGTATTTGCAAATGAAAGAGGCTTTGTTTCTAGCTGGAACTGATCAAGGCTCCAATCATAAATTACACTAGTAACTGCCCTTTCTATTATACTTCCCATATGTATAAAAAAATACGTTCCAAAAATTATCGCCTTATTCAATTTCCTCTGATATAAAATAAAGGGTTGTTGTATAGTTATCAAATATAAATTGTTCACGTGATGTTTTGACACGTGACCTAAGTTTATTTTTATAAGAACATGTAAAATAAATATACGCAAAAATGTCAATCAATTGGTTGATTAATTCATTACTTATCAACATCAAGTCAAAAATTAATTTATGACTTTTAGAAAAAATGCTTGTATCATTACAGCTTTTTTTTTCTAGATCCACGATCTGCTGTGCCCAGAAAAAAGTATTTTTCGTTTCTTAACCATCGTTCGGTAACAATTTTTTACATTTAAAATTTAATTAAATATTCTTCCTTCTGATTCTATGTTAATATAGCAATTTTACGATAGCACTTTGAAAGGTTTTGCCTTTACATCATAATTTTGATTTACGGCCATGTGTGGCAAGAACAGAACTTGGACATAAAAAAAATTAAAAAATTAAATGTTGCTGAATTTATTAAACTCTTATTAAATTTTCGCAACTTTGTAGGTTTAAAAGTAAAACTGTAATGTACGTATGTAGATACTGTAGATACGTATGTAGTTTCAATGATCCTACCTTTGTCTTTATTTGTCTAAACTGTAGGGATTTTTTTTTAATTGTAGAATTAATTTCAGAAATATAAATCATCATTATTCTATAGTATAATGAAATATGTACAGAACTACTACAGAAGTATGTACTACTTCGAAATATGTACAGAAATTGAAAATACAGAAAATTGATTTGTAAAATTTAATCATTGAAAGCAAAAAGTAACAGAATTACGCTTTCTTCTTTGAGAAAATTGTTTTAACTATCAAATTATACAGGATCATGGTGAATTATAGCGTCAGTTAGTAAAAATAGTAGGATTACCTTTTACGTTTATAATTTTAAGTTCTAATTTGTATGCTTTAAACTTATTAAATATGCGAATTGTATTACCTTTTTTTTTTCAAAAAAATGGGGAACTTATTGTCAATCTTTATAAACCGACACAAGAAATTCATTTAAATTCTACAATCCTTCATTGCGGGGATATAGAAATTATTTAAAAATGTAACAACTTAATTTTGAAGAAATAAAACCAGTATTACGTAAACTGATAAATTTGTGTGCGATAAAGCTAACTATCATATGCAACCTTTGGATAAATATAACTGTTTATGATAAAAGTAACTCTTTTTTTCTTTCCTTACTTTTCCTTAAATTTCCATTTATTCTAATAGAAAAAACATTTTAACGTATATAGTTATTCACTTGTTCTCTGGCATTATATCCTCTATCTGCGTGTGTGAATTTCTATATTATGTTACTTTTTTATATTTCAGTTTAAATTTTTTTTCTGAAGTGTAATTACATCAATATATTATAAGAAAAAAGAATTGCTACAGTTAAGCTGCGTTTTATCAACCTGAAAGCCTTTCACTCACACTTATTGAAAGCACTCCCCTCTGTGTCATTATTTAGATGAAAGGAACTGTCAAAAGCCAGTAGTTCACTTCCAATTAGCCGTTATTCGAACTTCCTTTTCCACCTGATTCATGAATCTAGGCGTAGAGGTGTCAAACCCTTCGATTAATTTTAATTGATTTGGGATACGTATTTCGCTACTTTAATGGAAGTGTGGGGCATTTCGGTTTTCTCTTCCGTGTGAGTCTTGCTTATTCAAAGTCATTCACCTGAAAGTTTTTCCGGCTACGATGAGTGTTGCCGCTAAAATTTCCTAATGTACTAATATTCGATATAGTGACAATATTAAATGTTTGCTACCAAATTCCCTCTTAGGGGAAAGGTAATTGTATAAAATGTGAAAGACTTAATAGATTAGGAATAAATGTTTTCCAAACATATAAAGGTCTATAAGTGAATGCTCAGATACTTTGAAATAAATCTAATTTTGACATTTGTTTCTAAATGTCATTGCATGCAATTTTAAGGCTGTTTTAGCTTAATAATAAAGAATTAGACTTCAATTTGGAATATTTATTCAAATATAAAATAGCCCAAACATTAATATTATATAATGACTTGACTGCTCAATAAAAAGTGCATTATATTTTATCATACACCTTATTTTTATTTGATTTGATTCATTTTTTTCTGATATAAAATCTGATTGCATTTCATCTACTATATTTTAACGCTAAACTAACTATCACTTTATGTGTTAAAATCAAAACCTACACACTACAACAAAAACAAAACGATGCACCAAGAACAAGTTGTCCGATAGAAACAAAAATTAGTCTGTAGAAAGATTATGTACAGAATAGAAAGTGATAAAAATTTCGGAAAAATTAAATGATTTATTCCAGAGTTACATTGTTACAAAGTAACGATCTCAATAAGGTGTTGACCCACCTCTAGCCAGGATACAAGCTGCTACACGACGTGGTATAGAGTGGTAAAGCATCTTGAAGGTGTTCTAAATTTATCTCTTGCCAAATTTGCATCAATTGTCGGGCCAGGTCATCAACATTCCTTAGTACATGCAGTCGCCTTCTCATCATATCTCAGACATGCACGATTGGAGAGAAGTCTGGGGATCCGGCTGGCCAATAATGTATTTGAGTAGCTGTAGGCAGTTCATAGCAACATATGTCGTGTGTAGTTTGGCATTATCTTGCTAAAAATAAGGCAAGGGTATAGTGAAAGGAACGATAGCTAAACTGTCTTCAGAATGCCGTTGCAGCACCGCTGTGCTGTAAGTGTGCCTCTAATTAAGACCAAAGGGTTTTGGCTATGAAAAGGAATAGCACTCTTGAAAATAACTCCTGGTTAAGGGCCTGTGGGGTGAGCAATAGTGAAAGCAGGATCGGCATGCTGTCCTGTGTATCTTCAGACAATTCTTCGATGATCATCAGGACACAGCTAGAAGCGAGATTCGACGATAAACACTATGCGTCCTCAGTCAGCATGGTTCCATTCTGAAAGAGCCAAACACCACTGTAATCTGGCAGTGCATAGTGTGCGGGCGTGATTGGTAGGTGGCGTAGTGGTCGGTACGAGCGTAAATTTTGCTCTATCAGGAATTTATGAATGGTCATGATGGACACTTGTGTGCGATTTGCACGTCTGATGGTTTATAACGATGAGTCTGATGCTGTGGCAGCAGATCTGACAATCAATCTGTCCTCCCGATCTTCTGTGGCCCTAGATTGACCGCTACCATCCTGACACTGAAATCTGCCATTGTCCACCCATTTCTGCCAGCAATTTCTAATGGCCCCATGGTTTCGACACATATGAAGAGCAATTCCCCGATTTGCCCAACCCACATCTTTCATTCCAATGATAAGATCTGTTTCAAACTCTGACAGTTGCTCGTAACAAGCTCGAATCCTGTAGCGAGTCATTTTTTCATTAGTTGAAAGGTATCTTAAATCACAATGCAACAGAAATTTTGACCATCAGATTGAGAATCACTTCTTATAGACACCTGCTGAGCGCGCAGTTCCGATGCGCTGAAGCTCCTGCTATTCATTCAAATTTTAATCATTTGCATGTTCGGTACAGATGTCTTCGCATATGAAATTTCATTACAATCGGGCAACTCCTTCTTGGTGCGTTGTTTTTTTATTTATTTATTTATTTATTTTTGTTATAGAGTTTAATTATCTGTGGACTATTTTGAATTTTGAAAAACGCTATATTATAAACAGATGTATGATTTAATTTGCACATTTTCATGAAAGTTGAAACATTTTGTTTTCAGGCTTTTGTACATATTTTAAAAATTGTTAATATAAGAATTTAGAAAATTCTACATTAGAATTTCATTTGTTGCTTTCTCCTAGAATGTTATAAAATCATAGAAAGAATAACCACAATTCAAGGAATTTAAATTAAATATTATTTTTGTATCTGCATTTGTAATGTTTTATATATGTGTGGCAAAATATTTACAACTTTTCACATTTCCCCCTAAAATATTCCTATCACATAAAATTTAATATAAGTTATCGGAATGAGATAGGACTTTTTAAAATATGTTCCCTTAATTTTTATATTTTTCCATAATTTTCCTTAAAAAGTTATTTTTAAGCTGTTTTGATAAAAGAAAATGTCTTTTAGATTTCTGATTAATGCCAATGTTTAATACTTTTAATGTTTACATCTAAAACTAATTTTACGAACAAAATGACTCGGATAAAATGAATTGAAAATATTTCTCTAATAATTTCGAACAAGAATTCTCGTTATACTCATGTTGCATACTAAAGTAATTTTCCAAAGTGACTATATATTTTTCTTTTCTTAATTTTTATTCCTTTTATTTATTTGTTTGTTTTTGATTATTTATTTAAAATTATTCTTAGAACTTTTTAATTTAACTCTACAAATAAATATTGTACAGTATGAAAAAGCAACACTTAAGACTACTTAGAACAACTACAAAGAAAATATAAAATATATTATCTGAGTATAATGTATATATATAAACCATCCAATTTTAAACATTTAAGCTATTCATACTTTTGTAAAACAAAAAACGTAATAAAAATAACAAAATTTAAAAGATTCCTTTGAGAGAAACACATTATAATACAATAGAAATCTAATTCAAATTCTAAACATTTTTAAAGTTTTGTGTACCAATAATTCTTTAAAAGAATTTATATCATTTCTCTCTAAAATGTATAGCCGAAAAATATTCTCAGTTGTCACTTTAATATATCATAATATATCACACGCTAATTTTTTTTCATCTCAAAAGCCATTTTTCAAAGGACAGTTTCAGCAGCAAAAGAATTTTTTTTTTTACTTAAAAGAAGTATAAAATTGCAGAAATCCTCATATATTATAATTCGAAAATTGCATTCTGATAAACAAATTATAAAAAGCACTATTTAGAATATTGTTTTATTCCATTGTCAGTGAAATAAGGTGAGTATATAATTTAAAGTGGTTGAACGTATTTTCGGCAATTTAAGATTTTCATCATATTTCAGAAATAAAATTTACAAATAAAAGTTGAAAACATGTAAAACTAGAAAGTAAAGCAAGTTACAAAAAAAAAGCTTCTTCCCAAACATTGAGTTAAATAAAATAAGAACACATAAATGAAGAAAAAATTCTATAATTTTTTGTTTCGAAACTAATTTCAACTTTCAGATAATACAATATGAATTTTTTTCTAAAAAAAGTGTGGAAATTAATAAAATTTGAAATGAAGTTGAGTGTGTGTGTGTGTGTGAATCTTTCAAAAGATGAATTTATTTTAAACAATGGTTGGATAGCACTGTCGCAAACTAGGTCCTAGAGATTCGAAAAATCGAGTTTTAATTTCATTTTCAGAATCATGGAACTTGCAATACAGTATAAAATTATTATAAATGGTCAAATATGTACTTATTAAAATATTCGTGCCGAAAAGTTTGGAGTGTTAATTTCGAGAGATTAAAATATTAAATTAATCTCCAACCACTCTTAAACTGAAAAGGATTTAATAATGAGAAATCTGTCTCCTGCAACGAACATTGAAAATCTCTAGTACGAAGCAAATTTGGTAAATCATTTATTAATTTGTGTATTAAGGAATAATTACCCTTTTCCATTACAAATATCATGGGTCACTAGAATTTAAACTCGGTGATTAATAAACTGAAAAATGTTTCAAACTCTCTATAAATATACAAATGTTTTTGTAATTGAGCATATAATGTTCTATTTATTCATCCTATTTCATTCAAAGAACTTAGTTTATAAGGTGTGAATCAAAAATTTAAACACAGCAGCAATTTAAAAGAAAATTATTATTCGTTCGATTTTAAATGTTGCTCATGAGTGCTAAAAATTGTTGTCTTAAGAATCATATTTAACACATTTACTTTTTAAATTGTAAACTAAAACCATACAATTTGGACATATAAATAAGAAAGAGTGCACCTAAAACTTAAGAACAGTATTCAGTTTAGTTTTTTTTTTTTTTAAAAGCAAAAAAAATTGAGTACTTTCAATGTACTATCGATAAAACCTTGAGATGACAAATTTACAGCTGTATATTAAACCAAACATCAATAAGGCATATCTCATGTCGTTAACTGAAGGTTGGAATCCTGTTTAAAATTGCAAATACACTTACATTTTCAGAAAATTGCATGTGCGAGAATACTCAGATATATTTTTTTACGGTATTGAGAAAAATCAAGCTCTTCTTGACTTGTACTATTTTGATATTTAATTGGAAGCATTGGGCCTATTGAAAAATCCAATGCTTGAAATTACAACCACAAAAAGACAATGATTGGTAAGTATATCTGGACAGATTCCAGAGCTTTGACAACCATTGATGAATATTAGGAATGTATGTGACTATTGAAAGACATCACCTTATACTATGCCATTCTAATGTCACCATCATACCATCTACTTAACATATTATCTTATAACATTATACAAACCCATCAGTGACGTCAATATTCCATATGATATTCAGCCATTTGTCACACACAAAATGGAATATCCCGTTTCACCCACTATTATCGAGTAAGCATTTTATGGTGTTGTTTCAAACATGACAATCAAATTATCGTACGGTTTTGCAAGTTCCTTGATTCTAAAACTTCTCTATTTGTACTTGTACGGTATACTTTTCCTCCGAAAGCATTTTTAATTTGAAATTGAGAATGATTCCCAATTGCAGCCGAATTTATAAAAGCATATCATCAGTATAGTAAGTTATTAATGTTCTAAACGAACGGACTTTCAAATCATCCTCACGATCCTGAACAATTTAAAGACCTCGTTTCGATCTTTTAATACCTTTGCAATCTCAGTAATAGACCTTTTTTGTTCTCCTGCACCAGAATTTTATTCCTTTTTTAAGCGAGAATTTTTTCGACGCCATTTTGTATTAACGGAAAAGCAGCAATCCATTGCCTTTTTTTTCAAATCCAGCAAGTTTTTTCCTGCGTTTACCTGAAGTCATTTCGTAATATTTACATGATGTCAAAGTTGTATCTCAACGATCCACACAGGCATTTTTGAATCATTCTCACATTTCCAAGGTTTGAAACAAAATTTTAAATTGCAATTCCTGCATTATGTCTTAAGACTTGAATTGTTCAACATTACAAGTCATTTATTGTATAAAATGAATTTTAAAAATTTTACTTAGAAGTTATTGTAGTGTTAAAACTTTTGGCATGAACTGCGTCCACCAGTTGTATATGCATATATATAACTACTTGAGGAAATGAAACGAACTGCATTTTCTATTCTTAATTCGTAATTATGTTCTTGAACACAGTCTAAAAAAGATACTTATGTTTCAAAAAATATTATTTTTAAGGTTTTCTTTGTATAGTGTAAAAAAAAATAAATTTTCAAAAGGAAATGGAGTTAAAAATCGCAAAAGCATTGATATTATTTATCTTCGTAATCCCTTATTGACACAATCATAAATTATTGTATAAATAATAATTTTTACTTTGTATCAGACTACATTTTCCTACATTAAGTGCATTCCAATTTTTATCCTTCATTCCAAAAAGCAAAATTGATGTTTAAATACACCAGTTTCAAATAAATCCTGTATTTATGAAATACTAGCCTTCCCCCCCCCCCGCTTCGCTGCGCATTTCATGATTATATGTGAATATATATATATATATATAAATTATTAATGTTTTAGCATTAAGAATTCGATTATATTGAAAAATATTTTAATAAATCTAGATTTAAAAAGGACAGAGCTTCCAAATAATAATTTCTAAAACTAAAATAGAGTTTTCGTTACTTTCTTTATATCGATTTCAAGTTTTCAGATGTAATGCGATAATAGATATAAGTGTTATGATCAGGAGAACTTTCCTTATTAGAGAAAATAATAAAGAAGTTTATTACTATCCAACAACATATCTCTTACATTAATTCAACGTTGAGTTCAGCGACTGCAAATCTAGGACTATTCCTGATACTTCTTGAATTGTTTAAGAGAAACGTGCCAAACCATTTTATTTATCTCAATTTGAGACTTAACATTATCTTAAATTTCAAGCTCAGACTTATCCATATATAGAATTTCAACTGAGGCTTTGTTTTGGGAAAGTATAATTTGATTCTAATTATTACTATTTGGGTTTCATATTTCAAAACATAACACTGCTGTAACGTATTGACCGTCGTTTCAAAATTCGACATACAGATTTTGCAAGTCTCTCGAAGTAAAATGTGTTGGAAAGGTCAACACACTGATACTCTTTAACATGGAAACAAATTAAGTAAAATCAAACATTCAATTCAATTTCTTAGTACAATGACTACTTGCAGTAATAAGGAGAAAGAAATATGCATAAATATGAAACAGATAAAAGATAAAGGGTATTTTCTGAAGTATTTTACGCTCAAAAATTTAAGTTTTGGGTGCATTTTTGCCCCTAAAGTATTGCTTCAAACATCATTACAGTTTCTTTTTAACCTGATAATTAGATTTTTCCTACTTTTTTTCACAAATCAATTGATTTTACTATTCTTATTTATGTAATTTTCACCAAAATAGCCCTTTTTTTTTTGTTAAAGCCTTAAGAACTATCGAAAGACTATCTTTTCACCTTAAAATCAACTTACTCTATCTCATATTAAATTAAAAGAACTTTCAAAAGTTAAGAGTTCATTTTCAATTAGTTGCTATTTGAATTTCCCTTCTCTTTTTGTTTATTGGACTGAGGAGTCTATTCCCAAATCCGTAGATTAATTTTTAATTAGATTAGGTTTTGCTCTTCGATGCATTTTCCATTTCACAGGAAAAAATATATTTCCCAAGTTACAAAATAGATTTTTCGTCCTTTTCGATTTTTTTTTTTTAAATCTCATCCAATTTTTTCCCCCGTACGTTTTTGTCACATAAATTTTGATTGTTTAATCTGATTTGTTAAAATTCCAAAAGCTTCACTTCGAGTCAGGAAAATTATCAAGTATTTATATATTCTTTAATTATATTTTAAATTAAGTATTTTCATCATTTTGTTAAAAAGTAATAGGAATTATAGGAAGTTCTAAAGAAATAATTTAATTTTAAAGGTGGATCCATTTTGAGTTTGAATTCGAAAAATGTAAATCATTATTTTGCTAAATAAAAAAAAAAAATTAAAAAAAAAAATTAATTACTCACTTGTAAGTTAAAAAAGTAGGAAATATAGAATCAAGACGCAATCTGTAAAACAATCGTAAGACAAGAATGCCAGAAGATGAAATTTCAAAAACAATAAAAATAGTTTGAAACTTATTCATCTTAATCTCCATCTCGAGATATTCATAAATACTGTCGTATCTCAAGAACAGTTATTAGTAAAGGAAAGCAATTTGGGGTTACTGTTGTGTCACGTTATTATATTGTTACGAATTTTGTGTAACAAATATTTAAAATAGTATAAATAATTTATATTTGGATGCGTAATACTTTTATATTACTCTATGCTGTATTTATTTTTTGTTAAAATTGTAATATTCGCAAAAAATGCCATTCTTTAGATTATAATGTTGTTTTAATGGAAATTTGGCAACTTTGGCGTCCTTTTTGATGACTTGTTGGCATGTGGGCGAGTTCGTGATCATATGGATTCTGGAAATTAGTGTAGAAATATACTAATACCGAGATCTATGACCCAAGATGTTTTTTCGAGAAGAACCCGTGAGGCCTCTAAATAGAGAGTCGCTTGCGCCGAAACAGAGAAAGTCTTGTTTTGACAATTGAAGAACAGTATTGGCTTGACCGTGAAGAGTCGACCAGCGATTAGTTACCACTTCGGCTGTTGAATAGGACGAGTGAGTGCTTGTGAATAATCTTTTACATACTTGTATTTTGGTCACTGATAGTTGTGTCTAGGCGCAGTTGAATGTATGAAGATCTTCTGAGATTTATTCTGTAAATTTTGCTGTGTATCATGCACAATAAATTTCCATTGCTCTTGAAGAACTGTCTTGTTCTTTGCGACTAATTTGTATAAAATCCTCGAGCCCCTATCCACGTAAGAATATATTGCTCAGAATTAATTACTAATAATACAAATAAGAGCATACATGAATAATACTTTATTAAATATAATAAATAATACTTAAGACGTATTTTCGAATGTAACTTTTAATTAAGGATCTGACAAATTTCAAGAAAGATCTTTTCAAAAAAGCACGTTCAAAAATAAATAATTGTTTGATTCAGACTTTCCTTTTAAAAATAATCATTCTATAAAATTCAAACAAAAAGAATCTGTCTGACAATTTTCCACAGTGAAGATGTTTGAATATAACAAAGAAAAGGCTTTCATGAAATATGCATAAGAAGACATTTCATTTTGAAAAAAAAGAGTAATATATTTTTTTACGTGTAGTAAAACACATGTACATGAATTTAAAGGAATATTGAAAATCCTTTGAATTAAAGCGGTGTGTGAATGTGTTTTTCTTTTTACTACATTTTATTCTTAGATAATTAAATGTTTGAAATTAATTTTAAGTAGATATCCCATGCGTCAAAATAATTTCAAGTAGTTTCAAACTTTATTACTTATAAATAAATTTACTTTTTCGACTGCTTGACTTGCTTTTAATGTCAGAAAAAAGTTTTAATTCTAATAATTTTGAACTGATATAAATCATCTTCGTTGCTATAGTTTTAATTCATAACTATCCTTTATTGCATAAAAAATATATTTCCCTCTTCTCTCGCTGAATTGAAAATATTACTTCTCTTTAATTGTTATGATATTTTGAAAGAAAACATGCTCAATCCGTTTTTTTCTCCCCCATATCATTAAGCATTTCCAAGTTAACATTTAATAATAAATTTCCTATTAAAAAGATCAAATAATAATTTTATTAATGAGGATTTTGAAAAGTATCAAAACTTAATTTCATCAATAACGACCCCTGTTTTATATATATATATATATATATAATAGCCACGATTTTTCCTTCTCGAATAGTCGTTTCATTTCTTTTAAGTCATTTCGCGTTGGGTGTTTAGTGTGGAAGGTTGAGTTTTCGATCTCCAAAAATTATTTTACACGTAAGTTTTTATTTATTATTATTATTATTATTCCTCACCTGGAAACATTCATTATTGTTCTTTTTTCTTAGCTTCATTTTAATATATTATCATTTTTTTCTTCCGCGTGTTGTATTAGGCTTAACTTTTCAACTTGTTTTTGCCCCTATTATGTCGAAAGTTTCTGCTGTACGGGGAAGGTTGGATCCATAAAGCATTTCTAACCCTAATTCTCTGGCCTAATTAAGCGACAGCTTTAAAAATCATAATAAGTCTCCAGTTCAGTCCAAAGACTTTTTTGTATCTACATTTGTTGTGTCTGGTGAATTCCAATTTCTTCCTGCTTTAGCACTGTAGGTTTTAGTTCTTTTTCTGTGTTTTTTTATATATATATATATATATATATATATATATATATACAGGGTGTCCCCGAATGTCGTGTACAAACTTAGAGGGGAGTTAGAGAACATCGTGAGGAGCCATAATTATATAGGAAAGCATGGGCGGAATGCGATAGATGGCGCTGTATGTGAGCTCGCAAGGTCGGCGAATGTTTTTCTCATTTAAAACATGGGCAGCGTGCGATGAACATGAATGACTTCAGGGCAGCCACTAGAGAGCTATCTCACTTGCGTCTCCATCCAATCGCAATGCTCCCTCTACTCACCTCAGTTGTTTCCGCCGAGAGACTCCACCCTAGACTTAGACGTCATCCATTTGCCTTTTCCTGACAACCAATCGGATTGCCTCCACTCAAA
>BMAV01001302.1:189381-221504 GCA_019973955.1 Trichonephila inaurata madagascariensis | reverse complement strand
TTTCAATCCTTAATAAAATGCTTTCAATTCATCCATTCAAAGCAGGATTTGACTTTATTTTTTAAATGAAACCTCTTTGCGCGTGACAGTGAATCGGAAATTTGCCCAGTTTTGCGTTAAGGTGAAAAACTGAACAGAAGTCCCTCCCCCTATTCCCCCGAATGGTGAGGAGATGGCGAGGTGAAGAAAAAGGGAGTGGGGGACACTATGACACTTGCATCATATCCGTTAAAAATTTGGACGCTTGCTAAGGTGGTATTACAGGTATTGGAGAGCGGGTACCCTTGTTTTATACTCGAAAAAAACTCGCACGGAGTATTTCCGTAGTTTTTATATAATAAACGTGCCGTTTTCAACAAATAAACCCACCCAAAGTATTGCCATTATAAGGTTTTTTTCCGTTATGTGAGTGTCTAAGGCATTGTGTATATGTCACTAATGTTCACGCCAGAATCACTACGTGTAGCGTCTTTTAAACAAACACAGTGACTTCTGTGAGTGATGATTTAAGTTTATATTATTAATTTTCATTTTCATTGAATTATAATTAATCCTAGTCAGATTGCCTTCAACAAATGCAAAAAGAGGAAAAGAGTTTCATGAAAGAAGAAAAAAAAATGAAAACTAGAGAACGTTCAGTCGAAAGTCCATATATCACCAGGTAGTCCTGTGGCAGCTATCATTTTCATCCACAAAGTTTTAGTACTGTACACACATACCAGAGGTTGCTGCAATCATTAGACCCGATGATGATAAAAAGCTGATTATCTAAACTGGAGATTTTTATGTTAATTTGCTTCAGAAGAAGCAAAGCCACTCATTGAATTCTTGAAACGAACACTGAATTTGACAATCAATACCGATTCTAGAGGAGGAACCACAAGATACGGAACCACGATTGATACAGTTTTCCCACATTTTCTTGATTGATTACAATCGAGGATTTTTATATCTTACTTTTCAATTACCGTGCACCTATTATGTCTTTCTGGGAAAATGATGATGCAGAAAATTGAATAAAAATATTATTTTCATACATTTTCATAAATTAAATAATAATTAAATTCGAATACTATTTGTTAAAAGTAAGTTCCCCTGGAGTTTAATATACTTAGATCTATTCCTGCTTTTACGGCCAACGTCGCGAAAGAAGTTTCGCTTTTATTGCATGGCTTTCCACGTTTTCTTTTCTTTTTTTTTTATATTATTTGTTTATATTGTATTAAGTAAATTATTTAGTAGTATTAAAATCTTAGTATGAATGCAATCGGGGTCTGAAAACCAAAATAAAAACGATCTTAACAAAAAATTGTATCTAATAAATTATTAAAACCAATACCTTAAACGTAAGAATTTATAATATTCAAAAACAATAATCTGACAATAAAATTACAGTATTTTTGAATCCAAGAATATTTATTAAAGTATTTGGGGAGGGGGTTTTGGGGATGACTATTTTTGATAAAATGTTAATTTACGTTTTTCAAACTTTTAAAATTCATACCGATTTTAATTTATTTTCCTCCACTAATTATTATTTTTTTGCTCAATGTCAAAACCAATTTTTCTATGCGTCGCTCCCTTTAAAACACTTGCTGTTAGTGTTATCATTTAAGCTAAAAGAACCACCGAAGACCAACAATCATTTCAGTTAGAGGTTGTTCCAACTTCCCATTTCAACTGATTTGTGAAGCAAAGCTTTCAGTCTCAAATCCATGGATTAATTTTAATTAGATTTGAGATACGTTTCTCTTCGCCCTTGGGGAAAGGTCTGTGAAACTTCGGAGCTTTTACGCTAGAAACTCTGAACTTCGTTTCACTCAAACTTGCCTAATTTGTATGGATAGGTGACCAATTTCCATACGTTGAGCATAAGGTGAATACTGATGAAATTACCTAATGTCTGAAAAAAATTGAATATTTTAAACAGAATTCAGACAGAATTTTAAGTGTGTGACTGATTTCGAAAGATGTTTGAAATATCAGCAACTAAGCCAATTAATACTTCAAAGAGAATATTTCAAGTTCTTTTTCTTAAGTATAAAAATAATTCTATTGTTTTTTTTTTCCTTTAAAAATAATTTAAATTGATTTTTGTTACCTTTTACTATTTAAGAGATTTTTCCAATGGAAAAAAGGTGATTAAACAAAATGATTAATTACAGAATGTCGTCATATTTATTATTTTAGAATATTCTAAATCCCTTTTTAAGAATTTTTTTTGTTAAACTAGAAACTTCATAAAAATGATTATCAATGCGTGTATTTCTGATGCGTATACTTTACACACGAATATATAACGTTGATGTAAGTAAATGATTATAAAATCAAAGAAAAAGGATCATTTATTGTTGAAAAAATTACAAATGAAGAAAAGTTTTAGTACCTTGTTGGGCCACATCTAACATGAATTCATGATAAAACAGTCAAGGCACACAGGCATACATTTCCCGTATGACGTTTTCTTACATCTCGTTTCACAGTTGCTGTAAACGTGCCTCTAATTCGGCCAAAGTATTTTGGCTGTCCAACTTATCATCCAATATTATCCCACATTTGCTCAAACGGTAACAAATCTGGGAGTCCAGCAGGCCATGGATGGAAAGAAATGTGATGGATACCTGTGAAAACTTTGCTGTTTGTGGGCAAGCATTGCCCCGATTAAAAATTGCTCCTGGTCTCTGTCACGTGGCCCTGCCATGAAGCTGAAGAAAGCCCCTAACTTATTTCTGGGATGTCGTGGTGCCGTAGATCAATATTAGGGTAACCATTATCGTACCCCTTATAAACTAATCCATAAACTATCCATTATCTATAACTACCTTATCACTCAAAAATATAAATAAATATGTGTAATAATTTTTTAATATTTCACTTTATGTCTCAAATAATTAATAATAACAATAGTTCATGAGATAAATTGTTCTAACTATGAAATAAAAAAAAAAGTTTTAATGCAATATTTCATTGCCAATTTCATTTACTCCATGTTTCGAGGGGTTTAAAGTTAGGATAGTAGAAACATGAATCATATCCTTCCATCCTTCAAACAAAAATTAAAGCTTACTTCCTTCTGTTCCTCAATACGAGAATAAATTAAATCAATTGACCCAAATACAATTGGAATTCTATTATTAATTCCAAAATAATTTATAAATTTATCTGTTTCCAATTTTTTTAACGACCAAGTAATTTATCTCCTATTGATTTACAATATAAGAAATCAGTTTTGCTTAAAGTTCTGCTTTAACGCATTGATTATACATCAATAATTTTGAATACAAGTAAGTGTTCGTCGTAGTAGCCATTCAAGTGTGATAAGTCAAAGTTCTGTTGCAACATTTTTCTAAGCATTAGATGAGATAAAATCTGTTGGGATTCGGAGAAGAAACAATAAAAATTGACCCACAATATTTAGTTTTGCTTATAGAACTGCAATATCTATGAAATAATTCTGAAGCAAGTTTCATCTACAAAATTCCCTAAAGAGACTTGGCAATAAGTTAGAAGGAAAAAGATGTTTTAATACTACTTGCTCCTATTTCTTTCTCAGATAAAGATATTATACGGAACGAAATCGAAATAACTAACCTAAATTTCTGGAAACAAAACTTTTCTCGGCTATGGATATATACCCCTTACCAGACACAACTCTTTCAAGTAGCTCGTTCTACTACAGAATTTACAATTCTTATGATATTATTCCTATATATATTCTTATACATAATTCAGATGCAAAATATTTATGTAATGTAAGTATAAATTTAAATGTTTTTTTTAAAATTACTTTAATTTTATGAATACATTTTAATGTATTTTAGTTTATTGTTTTCTTTTTACAGTAGTATAATGAACAGTAATTTTTGCATAGTTAAAATCGTTATTTATTTGTGTTCAATCAGTATCCAAAGTAATACTTATTCTTGTGTTATGCATACTCACACTGGCTCCGTACCAAGGTCATTACTTAATACTCATTCTTATGACGAAAAATTAAGAAGCAAGTAAAATTTATTTTCTATCTTTCTTTCTAAGCACATTAAATTCACATTATACAAATTTTAACTTATGCGCTTTTAAAATAATTACTTAATGGACAACAAAAAATTTTACTGAATATCTAAATATTCAGATTGTGCTCAAGTGTTTCATCACTTGTACATGGTTCAAAATAAAGAGATCCGTCACCAATAGCCCTTGTATGGCTTTTAGTACAATGTGAAGAAACTCGCTCACCTGTTCAAGTGTTAAATATTTTTAGTAATTTTTTTTCCCTTATGTCAGAAAAGATAAAGTTATATTTTACTAATTATTTACCTATTATTCTTTATTAATAAATAAAGAATAAGATCATAAGTCACAGTAGAAATAATACATTTCCCAATTTTTTTTTCTTATATAATATTAACCCGGAAATAAGCACGCACTCGTTAGTAAAGTTAATGGTCGCGCGGGGTCACTGAGCTACCCCAATCCTTTTTTTATAATTATTGTTATTGTACAAGTAAAAACGAAATTCCAGTGAATACTTTACTTAAAAAATAGTGTATTTCCTTACTTTAAAGGACTTTTCAATTTTTCTTAGATAATTTGAAGGAAAAATATCATTCAAACTGAAGTAAGAAATTTCAAATGTGCATGACTTTAATAAAAGACACAAATCACAGATACTTTTCACTAACATTACCGGAAAGCAGTTTGACCTAGACTTAGACTTAGACCTAGACTTAGATGACAGAAACGGGGAAATGGAAATAATTCTACGTACTTCCAGTCTAATTCATGCTTCATTAAGCGTATAAGCAGGTCAGTCTCTCTGCAACCCATGTCCGAATGTTTTCACTGGGTGACAGATCTGGATACAATGCAGTCCACGCCAATAATTGAATATCCTGTGTATCGAGGAATGTCAGAACGCGACGTGTAACGTATGATCTTGGATTATCATCCTGGAAGATGCCGTTTGGCAGGACTTGAAGATAAAGCACTACCATTGGACCAAATATATCAGAAATGTAGCGATCTGAGTTCAAACTACCATTGATCCGAACAAGATCTGCGTGTCATTTACCCAATGGTTACTCAAAAGTCATACCAGGGGCATACCTTCTTCACCAATATCACATGCTTGCAGGCGACGTGCAATGTTCTCGGAGCCTCCAGACGCGTATACATTCATCAGAATACTACATGCTAAACCAGTACCCATCTAAAAAGACGAGATGTTTCAATACTGTATCCAGTTGTGTCGTTCGGCTCACCAGAGTCACTTTCTCTGTCTATGATGAATTGCCAAGGGAATCCGAAGCAAAGGTAGTCATGCTAACATTAAACACTGCTGCAAACATCGTTGCATCGTATGAGCACAGCTTCAAACATAATCATTTTCAGACTAATGGTCCATGATTAGGTTGTACGGTTTTGCAGGGATGATATTCTGAGCAAACTCCGACCTTATGCAGCCCTTCCCAGTCGAAATCTACTACACAACTTTTCTTTAATGATTTGCTTTAGATGTCTTTTTCCCTCCCCTGTGTCTTCTAAATGCGCTGAAATACTAATTATTTGGAAATACCCATTTCTTCTTCATTTCACGTAATTTTGACCTTTCTCAGATCATTTCTTCCTGGTGTTGCAATTTTAATGCCCAGCAGTGCATTTGTAAGAAAAAGATTTTATCGTTATTCAGGTAAAAACTAAAAGAAATAGGCAAAAATTACGAAAAAAAAGAAACCCATGCACATACTTCCAATTTTTCAATTTTATATGTTAAATATAAATAAGTTGTTTATGTGTTTTACAGTTACTCGAAGACTTAATAGAGTAGTGTACAAAGAGAAGTATATGCAATCAAGTATCTGCTTAGAAACCACTGTAAAACAAAGTCATCATGAATGGTCTTGGTCAATTCATAAAAGCAGTAATTCTTTGATAGAAACAACAACTAGAATGTTATCTTAATACTTGGTCACTTCTCAGCTCTTGAGAAAAACATAACCATAAACTGATACAGCATTATCTGAATGAAACCTATTTCCTAGGACTTTTCGAATGATCGAACAACTATAACCATTGTTTTTTTTCCTCTGTTAAACATAGAAGGACGAAATATTCATTACTTATAGCATTAATAATTTTTAATAAGGTATCCCACTGTTAAATACAATTTTTTTTAAAGAAATAATACCATTTTATTTTAGAAAACAATTCATAAAAGAATGAAGAATGTCATTATTTCTGAGATATCTGCATTTATATATCACAGAACGTTATATTTTTAGTCTTTTAACGCACTTTATTTACAGCTAATTTCACTGGAATCTTATATAAAACAAGCTAAATTTACTCTAAATCTTAATTAAAAATACAAATTTACATTTGTTAAAAATTCTTCTATTATTTAAGTGTTCTTGGATTATAAATTGCAAGTGTCAGAGAGGAGGGTACTCGGATTCTGAAGCTAAAAAATAATTTTTCTCGTAATTCAACACAATTAAATGAAAACAAGGTCAAACAATTGACCCAAAATGTTTGTTATATTTAGGCGCCCTTAAGATGTGTTTCGTTAGACATTGTAATGCAATAAATGTTTTGTTACTCATTCGAAATAAATATATGACCAGTGTATCGTTTAAGAAGCTAGCGAATAGACGCATTTAAAATGTCTCGTAAATGTGTTAAATCTACAGTTCACTTTTGCCTGACGTATTAAGTATTTTTAAGTACTAATAAACATTATTTTAGATACAAGTCTGATAAACAGAAGAAGCAACTCTCACATAAATTTGTTGCTATTGCCATTTAACCCTACTTCCAGAATATAATCTAATGAAAGGCGATTAAAATATCTGTTGGCATGCCAGAGCTTTTCATGAATCCTATTAATAATTTAAGGGAATAACTATTTTTCTATAACTTCAACAGTAAAAGAAATTATTTTTAAGAAGCAGAATCCATTTCAGTTTCCCAATATTTATTTTGCAATAAGGTAATACATTTAAGTGACCTGCTTCCTCCGCAACAGCCATATGCTATCGAATAAATGTGTATATGATCTGGAGTAAAAGATGAATAAAGCCGAAATACTAGCATCCATATTTCAGAAATGAAAAAGTAGCCTTACCTAAAGCCTACGGAGCGCGATGCTAAAAATGTAATTGGCCGACCTCTAGTACCACTAATAGACTTACTGCTTCCATCATTCCATCACTTTATATTAAAGTGGAATTAATTTTTTTTTTTTTTTTTTTTTTTTAAAAACTGTCGTAGGGAACATTAAAGCATTTTAGTTTTTTGTAAAACTTGTACTCGTCACAATAGCAAATGCTAACATAGAAGATGTCTTATAGGCTTAGGTACTCGGAAACTTAATGGAAATAATCATGTTGAAACTGTTCTTAAGAAAATAGAAATGAAAGAGTATCATTGTGAAAAATTTGGAGCAAATAACAACATAGACAGTATGTTTCACAAACTGCAAGAGTATACTTAAGTACTGCGTGAAAGATTTCCAAAACTTTTATGGTGTCCGTTGCTTACATCTCTTATACTCTCCATCAGAATATTTTCGAGATTATACAAACAGAATTATAGAGTATCGTTGTTGATTACAATGGCATGCAGCAATACATGCTGACTATGTTGGTTCATAAAAATAGAACATTCCGAATGACAATACATCAGCAAAACATAACTTCTAATCCAATGTATGAATGTGCTAAAAACATTAGCTTAAATGCTTAGGTAAACAATTATATTTAAAACTCTTTGAAGGAATATTAATATAATATTTGGAAGAAAATTTGTGGATAAGGCTTTTAAAGTTTTTTTTAAGATTAAAATGTAGGAAAAAGTTCCCTATAAAATAAATTTCTGCAGTTAAAGTGAAATGATTCTCTGCGTTGAAATTTCAATACTTTAAAAACCTCTCGGAATTATCTTTCTCTATATAAAAATGAGATTTATGATCTAGAATTATATTTAAACTTTTCTCTTTTCAACGGTGTGATTCTTAACGAGATTGTAAAACATCCCCGAGTGTCCCAAGCAAATTTTTTCTACTTTCGACTTACCTTTGCCTACTATTATTTATCTTCTTTTTTTTCTTTGTACTTAAATTGCCATAGAATAAGATTTTTTTTCTTACAATTTAGTCATATATGGTGTTAAAATATTACTGAATAATTTCGTTTATTTATTATATGTGCATTATTTATTTCATTTATTTTTCAATAAATATCACATTTAAATTAGAATGAAATTGCCATATTTTAGCTTCTTGAGGTTTGTTTTAACAATGGACTTAATTCATGACGGTCACATGATAAAACCAAACACGTGTTATCCGTTGAATTCAAAAGAGACATCAAACTAATTGTACTTGTTGTTCTAGATTTAAAACTAGGGTAAAATTTCAAATTTTACGATAAAGTAAAAAGGTTCGAATGTTGTACAAAATAAATTTCTTCAAAAGATTTAAAATTAAAAAAAATCTTGCTTTATTTATGTACTTTTAAATAAATGCATTTTGTCTACATGTGTGCATTATTGTTGTTGACAAATTTGTATTTTTTAAAGAAGGTTTCTGAAAAGATCAAAAAGTGGCAACAATTAAGAGCATGAACTGATTTGCTGGAGACACATTGTTTTTTTATCATGTGACCATGACGTCAGATGAATTGAGCCCATTGGACATATGAAGCTTAATTTTACTAAACGTGCTCACATAAAAAATTTCCAAATGAATGCTGAAAATTATATACATAAATTATGAAGTTCGTGCCTTAGTAATACGGAAGGGCTTATATTTTTAGTATAGCTTGACGGTAAAACGATTTCTGAACCATTGAGGTAGAATGATTGATTTTCGAAGTGAAGATCAATTTCACCTTTTAATATGCTATATAGATATATGCCGATAAGTGAACACTCAAAAATGATAATGTGTATTTAATTTTTATATTCCTGAGTGAGAAAATATTAACGTCGCATTGTTCAGCTACACGAGGGCTTTTCGTGACAGACCACGTAATATTGAACCATGATCAAGTGACGTGGACGACACCTTATCTAGCACCCCTATCTCCTAACTACCACGCCACACCAACGGGAGGACGTTTCAGCTCTCTACAGATTCAACGTGCACCGCTGCCTTACACGGCGGGTCTTTAGGGGTACTAGGCTCGAACTCATGATTTGCATGTCTTGACCACTAGACTACCGCAACCCTCTCTTATTCCTGAGCAAGAAAAAAAATCTAACTTTTCTGATACAATCATTCTTAATTACAGTCTAAAATGAAATGTTTTCAAAATACGTTTCAAATTTATTGTAATACAGAAGGTTTCAGACTAAATATTTCAAACTCAATCAATATTATTAATGAGGCAATGTTTAAATTTCTGCTACTCATTGGTGCTAAATAAATAGCTTTAGAAATCCATTCCCAGGTTTGAAAGGCAAATTATAGCTATTTCAAAGTTTTAAAAGAATGTCACCGTAATAATGTGTTGAATCTATTCCATTTAATTCAATAAATTGCACTATTCTCAGTTTCTTCGAGTGCCTAAGTCCACTTAACGTGATGGCTGCTCGAGACTAATCATGTATTTTAGTTTCCGAAAATCGTTGGTGTAAATGATGGAGGCTTTGAAGGGAATATTTCTCTCTATAATCAAATATTTGGAATAGGATTAACTTATTTTAGGTATTTGTCTTCCATTGAAAAGTAAATATTAATTTAAAATAAGTTAAGTATAATAATCATCATGTCAAGGGTAGATTACTAAAACAAATTAGATGCATTTATGCAGAGAATGTATTAAAGTTTTAATGTTTTATCAAAATTTAAAAATTTTAGACCTGTTCGAGTAAATATTATTAGAACTGTGACATTGTTTACGAGACCATTATTTAGATAACGCGCCATAACTCAAAAAATATTCATACAATAAGAAATACGTTAGTACAGTGCTTCTCAAACTTTGAATATTTGCGACCCAATTTTCGTCACGCTCCCGCCCATACATTATCAGTGTTAAGAATTCAATAATAGGGTACTTTGACGCTAAAACTACAGTACGTTTTTAATTATAAACCGTATAAATTATCAAGATAAGAGATAAGTATTAAATTTTGTATACAATTTATTATATGACAAGCCCATGAGGACACTAGTTATAATTAAATTTCTTCTTAACTTAGTATTGTGAAATTAATTATCAAAGACATTGCGCAGTACTGATATATTTTAGAAAAACTATATTATATAAATGTAAATACGTATTTTTTATGTCAGAATGTATTTTTTTGTTTCCTTCTAGTAAATTAATACTATTTTTATATAATCTTATATTTTTGACTTTTTGATATGCTTGCGCTTCCCACGTAAGATTATCACACCCCTTAAGGGGAGGACGTGCGCATCTTAGTCTGAGAAACGCGGCGTTGGTACATTCTCTATAAAATAATATAAACATCAAGTTCAAACAGTTTTGTGGAAGTATATTACTAATACTTCTAGTTATCAGACACACCATGATAGATTTTGAAAATTTTTAAATATCCATTTCTGTGTTGAATTAAGGAACTAATTCCCTGATTTCTAATTTTATAAAATTGACTGCCACTTGGCCTCTGGGTAGTGTAGAAATATAACAAAGTACGTTTTTCATTGCCAAAAGATAACTCCATTGAATAAAAAAGTCGAAACATTTTTTTCTCTTTCTTTTTTGCTGAATTTGGTCATTTCAACCTATTTGGAAAATTTATGTAATTTGTTTTTATTTGAGTGTACTTCTAGTTTATGTATGAAATATATTGTAAATATATAGCGTATTTGCTCCAAAATCTTTAGAAATACAAAATAATCTTAGAACCTTTGAAAAAAAAGGCTTTGAAAAAAAATAATAAAACTCCTATAAACTATGAAAATATATGAGTTTCATTAAATTATCTTAATAAATATTTAAAACATTTAAGAGTGGATAAATAACTAAATCTAATTTTTTAAAAAAAATAATGTTTTTTTATTGTTCTAATAACCTATTGTTATTTATTATGAACTACAGAAAATGTTTTAACGTAAGCTTTCCATCTATAGTTTTATTTAAAATTCTAATACCTAAAAAGGAGTGTCTTGAATTAGCGTTTTCATTTTTTGTTAATATATAGATTTATACACATGTTTAAATAACAATTTCATCTTGTGTTTAGGTGTATATATTTTTTGAAATCTCCCATCATATTTTAACTAACATTTATTTCATTTGAAGAGAACAACAGTGACGAATTTTAAAATAAAACTTGATATTAATTTTAAATTTATAAAAGTGATTAATTGAATCTTTATTTTGAATTTGAAACAAATAATCTTCTAATTTTATTCATTTTGCAGCATTTCGGTAAAAATATCGAGATTATCATTTTTTTATACTTTTGTAGATTTTATCTTTTATTAATTTCTAATTAATTTACAAATTTTTCAAATTAATGTGAAAATTTTAAATTACAAGTGTTATAATTCTTCATTTCAACGTTTTAAAATAAATATACAGAAAAGAGAAAATATCCTTGTTTATTTTTGTGCAATGTATTGAAATACAAAATACAATTACTGAAAGGAGTTAGAGACTCTAAATAATTCAGGATGAATAGGGTATTTTATTATGCCCGGGTCTCAGGGGTGTTAATTCTGTCTCGGGATGTGAAAATATAAACAATCTTCCAGCAGTTATAATTTTTTCAAATTTAAATTAAATAACTCGAATCTGTTACACATTATTTGCAAAAGATTATGGTTCAAAAAAGTAACAAATTTTTTTAAATATAATGATAATTTAAAAAATTATAAGCATATGAAAATAAGAAATAATTTTGTAATATATATTAAGTAATTTTTGCGTTGCACACTATATTTTATAAAATAGTAGCCTTTGATATATAAAACTTTATAGGATTATAAAATGAATCATACTCTTTAAACCCTACTTAATTTAAGAATAATATATATTTTGTATTTCAAAATATTTTTAAAAAATTGAAATTAAAAAAAAAGTTAAAATGTATTTTTTTTTATCTTTTAAAAGATATAATTTACAACTCTATTTATATGAAAAATTCTACAGTGTATAAAAATGTACATTTAACTTTATAAATCAACTTGTTGCTAGTATATATAATTAAAGCTACTATCTTAGAAAATAGCATGCGCAATGTAAAATTTTATGAAATATTTCTTAGAGATGTTTCTTATTTGCATATGCTTATAATTTTTAAATTCTGATAGTATTTTAAACATTTTACACTTTTCTGAAGAAAGATTCATTTACAAATAATGTGTAAAAGATTCGAATTATTTATTTTTAATTTCAAAAAGTTATATGTATTTGAATTAGGTTTATATTTTCAGCCCTCTAGAGAAAGTTAAAACCCCTGAGACGCCTTGAAGAACTGTTTTTTAATAAATCTACATTGAGTTAATTTTAAATATTTACCAAATCTGTTCAAAATGTATCCGATCTTGAATTTTCCCGCTCACAGTAGAGATTCTGAAACGACACCACTGTACACAGTGGGAGGTGTCAGCTTAATGCACATGCTTGATTTTTTTCTTTAATTCCAGTGTACCAATCGTTTCCTGCAAGCAGACAAATGAGGTGTTGTTGTACATGTTCGATAGATTTTTATTTCTCTAAAGATGATTGAATGACTTGAGAAGATATACTTCATCAATTTTTTTGTCAAAAGCTTCGTGACTTTTAGAGTGAAAAAAATTTGGCATGTGTTTGGAGACAATACTATGGAAGTGGCACAAAATGAGGAGGATTTTAACCAATTCTGATGGCTGCTCGAAATTCGGTTGCGTGACCAGCGTTCGGGAAGATCATAAATTATTTGAATTACTGCAGTTGTTGAAAAGGGAGAAAATCTGATAACGTAGGATCGTCCTTTAACTTTACGTGAGACTGCTGAACAAGTTGAAATCTGAACAGGTTTTCCATATGCAATTTTGTGTGATCATGTGCAGAACGACTCAGAATTTTTTCGCTAAGTTTCTGCCGGTGAAAAAGAAAAACTTCGTCTCGCAGTTGCACAGGACCTTCTGGACACATCAACACTGAGCTTGGCTTCTTGCGATTTTTGGTTGCTCCAGAGAATGAAAATGCCATTGATAGGATCCCGTTTTCAGAGTAGAGATTAGGTAATGCAGAAAGCGACTGTAGAGTTCAGCACCATTTCAAAGTGTCCTTCCAGAAGTACTGGATTAAGAGTGCATGGGGTGTACTTTGAATTTGTTAGGATCCCAGTCTAACAAATTGAGTAAGAATTTTTTTTATGGTCAAAGGTCGGATACTTTTTCAACAGGCCTTATATTTATGAATTTTTAAAGTGTGTAAATCATAAATGAACGCTATAAAGTGAAAATCTTGAAATACGTAATATTCAATCCATGTGTTTGTAGCATTATCGCATCGTAACTTCGTCTTGGACAAAGAATTTTGTTTGACCTGTTCTCACATAAACAACAATGTAAATGTAATTTGAATTTATAAGAAAAGTAATGAAAATGTCGAATGCAAGAAATGGAAGTATTCTGAATTATTCTGTATTTTCTCGAATTATATAGTTTTGCTCAATAATTTGTTGTACATTATCTTCAAAAATCTCTACATCTAATAACAAATTTAAATATTTTTTGAATAAATACAAAAAAAAAAATTACTAAAATATTCCAAAAAAATATATTAAAACTACCAGAAAGGGCATCATATTAGAAATGTATTGCCGAAAAATTATTAAAACTTAAAAAGGATCTTCTGAATTTATTTTCATGTTTCACAATGACCCCGGTAACCTGGCGATTATGTCACGTACTCGGGGCTTGTATGTCACGGGTTTTAGTCCTGGTGTCATGGAATACCCGCCACGTGTTGCTGTTGTAGTTTTTGTTACTTATGTCAGCTGATCGAAAGCCAGATCAAGGTCCATGAAATTCATCGTGGTAAGGGGCATATCGTTCCCCGTAGCTTTGAGCACCATACTGGTGAGTGTACCATTTGGTTCGGTTTCATACCAATTTTGAGTGAGAATACCCTGGGGATGGTCAGAGGCTTCCAACTTCTCTTGCCCTTCCATTAACCTTAAGAGAGGTCTTGCAGGTCGACGACTATTTCGAGTTCCTCCATGCACTATACATTTACAAAAATCCTTGCTTTCTCCGGGGTTCGAACCCAGGCCCTACAGCACAACAGTCAGCGTCACTAGCCACTATACCGGAAGGGCGGCCACTATACCAGCCGCGTAGAGGGGCTGGTGCACTTTAATTCTGTAGAAACTCTGAGTCCTCCCAAGGTGGGGTGTGGAATTTCGGAGAGGAGTAGTCAGCTCAGGTGTTGTCCTCTTCTAGAGGTTCAAAGAAGTGGGGTCCGTTGCCAATAGCCCTAGTGTTGCTGTATAATGCAACGTTAATAGACTCTCTCACTCATTCGATTCATATATAATTCTTGTATCAATTTAAGGGACGAAATGTAGCGACTTATTTGAATATATCTCAGGAACATAAACGTATACTGATTCTTGAAATTACCTTTGAAGTTATCAAACGTTTAATGCATGTGTATGCTGAGAACAGATTCAATGTGGCGTATGTTATTATTCGTCTCTTACAGCTTTCTTAACTAGAATCTTTGAGTAACTTGAATTTCTCTAGTCATCAATAAACAGTACAAAACCTTATTCATTTGCATAGACATTCGTCAGAGGCTGAAAGCCATGAATAGTTTGAAGCGACAATCGCATTAAGTGGACTATTGATACTCAGTTCCTAGCATAGCAGGTAAAACAATGCAGGGAACTAAATGTACTGTACTCAATGTATTATTTATTTCATTCAAGTGAGAGATTAATACCAAGAAGAGAAATACATGTTAAAGTTTTAGTGAAGATCTAAAGCAGCGATTTCGGTAATAATTAATAACATTAATTAATGCATGCAAATTGTACAATTTTTAAGAAATATCTTTTGAAAAAAAACAGTATCTGTAACATACGTATTTATATGTATATAGCAGGGCATAGAAGTATAGAAGAGTGCTTTTTAAAAAGATGTTTTAAAAATAGCTTTATTTTCACGAATCATTTAATGTTGTTAATCATTACTGATAAAACGAAATCATAGATGTTAATGATTAAATGAAAAAACGAAAGTCTTAATTAAATGATTATAATGATAATATCAGTTTTAACTCGCTGAGATTTCCATGAATGGCCTCTCATAAATGACCAGGAAGTGACAAATTTCTCGAAACTATAGAAAAATTATATAATTATATTTTACATACTGAAAATGACGTGAATTTCTTAAGAATACCCTTGAATGAAAATATGTATTGAAATTTCACTAAAATCTAAATCACACACACACATAATATGCGAATAACATGAATCAATTTTTACTCACGATAAATTTTAAATATATTCACTTAGCTTAGGTAATTGATGGTATTAAAGAAGTGATTCGCGAAAAGAAAAATAATTTGCTTAGGAAATGGAAAAAAAATTGCTTTCTATGAAGGATATAAGATTATTGACATTTTTATAAGCAAAAAATTGCTCTTTCTCGTACTCAAACCATGTCTACTAGAGAACAATAATTACATGGATAACTTATTTAACACATTCAATAGATATTATTCTTTTTTAAAAAAAAAAAGTTTAAACCCCTATCTAATGATGACGGAAAAATCAATCAGGAATTATTTTCTAATGATAATACTTTTTCTCAAATAGTATCAATTCGTTAAACATATTTCATCAAATCCGAACAAAATGCAGGAAATCGTGAGAAAATAAGAAACGTCGATTTTTAATGCATCGCTTAATTTTAACTTGTTAACTGTGGTTGACGAGTATACTCGTCTTGAAGAAGTTGTAGGATTACGTGTCAGGACGCGTATACTCGTCTTGCGTAAGGAGTAGTGACCATTGGCTGTTTAAATTGTAATTTTTGAGAAAAATAAGACATATTCTGATATTCCAAGATGTTTAGAATATTTTGAGAAAACGCAAGAACAAAAGAAATAAATGTAAAAAAATATGAAAAATTGAAGACGAAACACCGTCTCACCGGCTGAAACAGCATTTAAGTTCACATAATGAAATTATTTAAGTGTGATGATAATGGTTTTAGATGTTAGCCTAAAAGCGGCAAAGGCAAAATTCGAGAAGTTGATTTATAATATAGTTCCTTCATGTATGGTCAGCCATGGACCAAATGCGTGACTCCAACCAGGCACTGAGCCTATTTATAACTGTTTGCTCGAAGTTAACTAGCTATTGAGTTTTGCCAATTATTTGATGTTATGACCATGTGCTGATATTAGAGTAATGGCTCAATGCCAAGGCTGCTAAAATAATAGATATTTTATTGGATAGGAAAGGCAAGGATGCTTTCTGTGATTGGAGGACTACAGAGCCTAATCCAGAATTTCCTTAGAGACTAAACAAGTAGAAAATATTTTGCCATTAAAGATGGAGCATTAAATTAGTGTGCATTTAGATCTCTTAGTCGGAAATTTTGACGGTCACTAAAATTCATAAATATCCATAAAAACTTACGATCGAAGGACACTGTACACCTCATGGACCCACGTCCAACCAAAATTTCTTTAATGCCCTTTATATAGACCCCCGTACAATAAGTATTAATAATGAAATTTGAAATTTTATAAAATTAACCATCTTTTGATTCAATAATTTAACAGCGATACTTAACTGTTATTAACGAGTATACACGTCATCACTCAATTTTTATGATTCACATAGTTGCGCGATCTCAAACGGGGTCGTTGTAGTTAACTGGTTAAACTATCTCTTTGATTGCTTCGATACATTGGATAAGGAAAGAATTTTTTTTTTGTCTGAAAATTATGTATAACTTGCAAAAGAAAAAAAAACTTCAACACATTATAATATATTTGATATATATAAAGAAACGATATTTCTTCTTTTCAAAATTTATATTAACAAAATATTTTTCTTAGTTTATTTATTATGAACAAATATCAGATTTCTGTTTTGCATTATTTTTTGTATGTAGTTCCCTTCAAAATATTTAAACAAAAATTAATTAGCTTTCTATAATTATTATCATTCTCAAATACTCAATTCTCTTCGAAAAACAAAACAATAACAGAGTGTGTTTACTAGATCATTTATACGGAAAACAAAAGTATAATTTCCAGAGAATAATAAATATTTTTCATTGAGAAAATTTACGAATGAAATTAAAAATAAAAACATAAGAGATCGTTTATGAAATATTTTAACGATTTTTTTAAATATAGAAACCAATGCCTATGTATGTTAAAGAAAGCTATTTTAAAGTTCTTTTTGTTTTCTGAGTAACTTACAGTAGTTGTTTATTGATTTTAACAAGAGTTTTTGTATCTAAGAAGGAAAGGCAAATACATATAAAAATATTAACTTTCACACAAAAAAAAATCATCTATTGGAGTAACTAATGAAAATGATCGATATACTAATACATTATACGTACATTTCTCATGAATTTCTGAAAAACAAGTTGCTAAATATTTGCGGATACATTTCCAAATCAATATGTCATATTTTCATTAAGTAAAATTACTTTCTTTGTAAATGCGAAAACTAAATACTACAATTTCAATCATAAACGTACATTTTAAATAACAAATTGGCATGATACAAGAATAATAAGAAAAAAGAAGTTTATATGTACATTTTTGCAAAAACTTGCAAATTTTTGCAGTTTTATCCATCAAAATGATAATTTTTTTTTATATAAATGTATGTATGCTCGTATGTGAGTGATTCTTAAGAATATAATTTTTGCAATAACACATTTAAAATTTAATTGTCAGTCAATATACCTAATATGACAAACAGTGGCATCTTTCTTTCTCTGATTAGACATAGTAATTCATTACAATTATGTTTCCGTTATAAAGTTATTACATTGAACCTCAATAAATAGCTTTTGTGAATTTCGAATTTTTGCCACAATAACGTTTGAATCAAACATTTAACAAGAAATTTAAATTATGAAGAAGCGGATAGACGGGGCAGCCACAAAATTTTCGTATAATTTTTAATAATTAAATTATATTCAAACTCTTCATTGAATTCGTAATAATGTGTATAAATGATTATAGTACATTACTCAAATGATTTTACATATTTTCCCTTTTTTTAGAGTTTAATAAACTAATAATTATTAATAAAGTATCATTGTTGCAACATATTCTTTTTAAAAAGAGTTCATAATATGTAAAAGTAGGCATTCGAAAGGGGATAAATTAAAATGGTACATACGTATTATACCATCAATCAAATTCTCTAAGCGAATTGAATTTGCCAATTCAATGCAGTCTATATAAGTGCTATAGTCGTTATTGCTGCATTCAAAAGTCAGTGGGGATGGTTTCTACAGTTGGATGTATATCGGAGTGAATGAGATGACGACTTTAGATTTAATGAAATCGTTTGAAAGTTTATATAATAAATAAATACCAGCACAATTTATTGGTAGCATAAAAAGTAAACCCTTGATAGCGGAAAACGTTTTTACGTGATGATTACGAATTTTTATAACTTCTTTAGCACAATTAATATCGTGTATGAACTGATCTTTTAACAACTATATAAGGTGTCATCTATATCAGAGGTTCATAAACTTTTGTCCGTGGACCCTAGGGGGCTCGCAGCGCCTTTGTAGGAGTACACAGAGTTTCTTGTGTAATGTTGAGATTTCCTTCTTTTACCGACTCTGAAAGGACCCCCAAGGAAAAATTGAAAGATTTGCCATGCTAGACTAGATTACTAAATAGTCCCTAATGAAAGAATTCTACTAAAGCTTGTATTTTGATCAAGGATATTAAGTAGGGAGGGATGCTCAAAATCCTAGGGGTCCATGATGTCACCCTGATACATAAAACAGGTCCACGTAGATCGAAAGTTTAAGAATCACTGACCTATATCATGCAATTACGATTCAGAATTCAAAAGTCCTGCCTTAGTAACCCCTCAATTTAATAAATCAAATAATGTATATATATAAAGGTAAAGGGAAATTAAACTCTGTTTTTAAACATAATTGTTGCAATGATTCTTCATAAATTGCCTATATTTTAACGTAAGCGTGTGTTATACCTTTCTAATTATTTACCTTATAATTCTTCAAACTAAAGGAGATATTTCCATATATTCATTGAATCTAAGATAATGTTATTGGGCTTTATTGTGCTAAAGCTTAGAAATCAGATGTGGCTGGACGAAAATCAAGTACGTTTGAGAAAAATTAAAATTGCTGCGAGGCTTGTCGAAATGCCTCTGAATTTTACACGATAAAGATCTAATCAATCCTTGGAATAAGATGCATCTCAAATATCATTCAATTAATTTACGAATTCAACACTCTATGCTTCGATTTATAATTAGATGAAAAGGAAAATTCTAATTGTAAATTAACTGTTTCATGTGTCGGCAATTCATTTAATTTAAATAAAGACGAGAGAAATGTTTCGGATAATGCTGGAGAAATGGGTGTTATCCATTAGATAATATTTGTTTCATGAAATATTTATTTTCTACTTTAAACACTTAAAAAGTGTCGAACAGGTGATATTTTAATAAAAGTGGAGATAAATGAATGTAAATAAAAATACTGATAAAGTAAGAAAATTTGGAAAAAGTTATTAAAATCACTTAAATTGAGCGAAATGAACTTTGAGAGACAAACAATTGAGAAACAACTTTACCTGAGAAAAATTGTTTCTCAGAATATACAAATTATGTTGCATCCGATATTTTGATATGTTATTCTTTTTCCCACATTTTGATTTATGTTGCTTTTAAGTTAATCTAGTTACAACGCATAAGTAATAGAAAAATTATTTTTTATCTAATTGTAAGTATTAAAATTATTTTTAATAAGTTTTCATTTGTGTATTTTTGTTACTTGAGTAGTATTATTCTGCCGACCAATATATCACAAAATCAAAAGAAGTTGTCAGTACAAAGGAGTCTCCGAATGTTGCCATCACAGATATTAATATAGTTGAACATGTTTGGGAATGGCTTTCCACGTCTGGCTGTACATCGTAGTATTTGGCGACGTTTTTTTGATTTGACGGAATTGATGGAAGGTATAAAACTTAAGTTTTCTCTCTAAATTTTTAAAGTGCATCGAAAGGTGTTTGCCATACATATGTCTTATACTTTTTTTTATCTCTTTGTTCCTATGCCATATTATTTGTATGTTCAGATCTATTTCTTTATTATATTGATTGTAAAATCCTAAGATAACTAATAAAGATAAGTTGCAGTTGAAACTGTAAATGTCACAATTAAAAATAAATGCATACATCGTTTTTTTTCTTCTTCTTTTGGAAGAAACTAATAGATTATCCGAATATTATCTCAATGCTATTATTTTCTAAGAGAAAAAGTATATTTAAAAGTTTCATTTATAATTTATTAAATTTATCATTGTAGAATGTAATGTTATGAAACCCTTGACTCAATTCTTCATCATTATTAATTATTCTAAATGTATGTGTTCTCTATGGATGTAATATCAAAAATGATAACTAAATACATAAAGTGCATGAAGTTTTTACCTAAACAGAGAAATATCAGACAAAGAATATTTGTATTTACTTCACTTTTCTTAGGAAGTTCTCTAAAAACGGAACACTTTCTGTTTCAGAACATCAATTTCAACGCAAAGCTGCATTCATTTGCATGAGCATTTATCAGAATTTGATTCTGACTCACAATCTCTAGTAGATGCTCCATTAAACAAAAGCTATTGGCTTTCATTTCCCAAGACAGTAAAAGAGGTAATATGAGAATGTAATGCTTTGAATGTGTTGTTTATTTCAACGATTCTGAGTAAAAATGAATTAATGACGGGAAACAATAGGTTTAGAGACGAAACCAACTACAAATGACTTTTCTGGTAGGATGCAGGACATTAAGATTTTGTTACGACTGGAATAAAGAATGGTTCGTTTTATTTAAAGCTAATTTGAAAGTATATGTATCAAAAAAAGTTTGGCTAAACATCCTTAAATATTACAGTAAGTAACATGAAAATTATGCCTAAAATTGCATAAACCTTTCTTTAGTATAGTTGTGAATGATGGAAAAATCATATTTCATAACATACAGTTAGTTGTATAATAGATAAATATGTAAAATTATTAAAAAAACACATAAATAAAGCATTTACATTATGTTTGAAGTTGAAAAAAGCTATTTGTTTTCAGATGTATACACTTTTAAATTCAATTAAAAATCTGACAAAAATAAATTAAAATGAAACTCTTATATGAAATGCATTCTTGTATATAAGAATATGGTTTGTGAAAATGTCAGAAACAATTTAAAGATTTTTTACTACTCAAGAACTTCTGGTGCTTGTTTTACGTGGATTAAAATTTCATAAAGATAAAGTAAAAATTAACCTTTTAATGTTCATTTATTGAAATAAATTCATACTATCGCAGATTATAACATTCATTGTCTGTAAGCCTAATTTCAAGTCTAAATGAAAGTTGAAAGATTAGAACTACTTATCAAATTATACCAAACGATTTTAAATCTGAGAAATCAATTACAAAATATTCAGAAGTGGCTCTGCAATTGAAAATTTGAAGCGAAGCATTTGTGGAAATAAACCCGATTCGCTTGTATTCAATTTTAAAACGATAATTGAAAATTGCGTAAAGAGTTATATTAAACTGTTTGGAGCAATGGCTTGAAGTCCTTTTTGAGAGTCTCAATATCAATTTAGAAAATCGTTTGGTCTCTATTATCATGAGTTTTAAATGCATGCATTTAGTTGGTCTTCTTCGAAATAATTTTCAATTTTTGAAATTAGATTTTATTTCTTTATAAAAGAGAATACATGAATTTCATTGCGAAAAATATTATGCGTGGTCCTGAACTTAAAAGTCCTGTATTAATAAAAACTTGTAGACGATTTAGTCATAATAAAATATGGGATAAGCAAAATAAATATTTAGCATTTATTCATCCTTTTTAAATGATTAAAAATAATAGAAGAAAACTATATTATATCGTTAAACTTTTTATATTTGTTCTTACATAGCGCTACAATGTCAACAACTTTTTGTTGCCAGATCATGAAAACTAAATTTATAAAAACAAAGATATTATATAAATATAGATGGTATTATATAAACTAGATAGATGATATTATACAAAGATATTATATAAACTTATTTGCATGATTTGTTTTTAAAAATATAAAAGCTTAATCTATTTTAAAATGTGGTGGAGGGGATGGGACTAATCCCCATCTTATCTAGTGAAATTGGCCAGATCCATGTGCCCATAAATCTTTACAAAGTCTAAGAACAGCAGGGGGAAAGCAACAACCTCCTCACAGGAAATACCTAGAGATTGCAGAATGTGCTGAAGTGGAAAAGGCCTGATGTTAAATTTGGGGCAAGTTGGGAATCTTCTTTTACCACCTTCAAAATTCTTGTATTTTAGGTGACCATTTAAAAATCGCAAGAAGGCCGTCTGATAAGATATGGAACCCTTGAATAATATGGCTGGTCCAGGGTGTCTTTGAAAGTACCATGGGTGTACAGGAGGGACAACCCAGATTCAATATATTAATTCTTCATCCCTGGAGTAGATCTTGGTCGACGTAAGGGCCATGTAGTCTTCCGGATCCGTAGGATCACTGGCAGCCGCTTTCGCAAGGTCATCCATTACTTTGTTCCCAGGTAGGCCTACTTGAGAAGGGACCCATGGTAAGATGGATAGGGTACCAATCTGAAAGCTGTTGAAAAAAGTGTAGAGTACTTCTGCTGTTGCTGTCGCCAATAGATGTCCAATTCGATAAATGTTGGATGGAGAACCGGCTGTCTGTCAGGATCCAAATTTTAAAAAAAACTTGGTCTTGTTTGTTGTTAGTTAATGAAAGATCACACATAGCCATTAGCTCCATTCTGAAGACAGAAGCGGGGTCAGCATTTCTTCTCTGAATTTTGATGATGAAGCCAGATAGTTTAATTAAAACTCCACTGCAAGTAGTATTTGTCTCTCCCTTATTGTTATCAGTATAGATCTTGACTGCCTCCAGTAGAATCCCGTCAATCACTTCCAGAACCAGTTGCTTAAGAAGTTCAGGTTGGTCAGATATTTTATTGACATTGGGCATTAAATTAGAATGAGACGTGACCTCCTGGAGTCCAAGGACAGGGTTGATAAATGAAATCATGCAGTGGAGCTCCACATTAAAAATCAGGTTATGCGCAAGTGCCTGGGAGAAATGACTATTACGTTTCAACCTTTGATTATCATTCCAATGTTTTAAGTATTGAGAAGTTCTATGTTGATCGCCATAATTGAGCAGTTTATATTTTAATGTATTTAATTTATATTAAAATATATTAATAAATATGCATTATTTATGCAATTTAACTATCTATTTGCTGTAAAAAGTATAATGTGATTGTGCGTTGCGTAATTTCTAAGGCAATGAAATAGTGTAATGCATTTCCTTAGAATTTATAAAACTATACAAAACCTAGAACCATTTATTTCATGTAGCAAAGTGTTAAATAATTATAGCTTTTGGCATTTTTTGATAAATTCTAGAGAGAAATACACATTGAAAGTTTTCTTTATTGCAGAGTTAAAAATTTTCCAAAATTTTAAACGCATCTTCCATTAAGAATTTGAGAACTAATGATAATTTAGCTATGGAATTATTCTTATCAAAGAGGGAAGAATATATATTATAAAAGGAAAAAATATAAGTTTTTTAAACCAAAATTTAAGAGAAAAAGTATTAGTATTTTATATATATATATATTGTAAGAAATCACAAAATGCAAAAAGAATTTGATCCAGCAATCAAAAGAACATATTTTTTATGCTCTACGGATAATTTTCAATTACCATATTAAATTAAATAATTAATTCATCTATGAAATATAAAACGTAAGAATAGGAAATGTTAAATCAAATTGGATTAAAATAAGAAAATATTGAATGTGCATACACCACCTTCGAATAAAATTTTTTAAATATAATATTTGACTTCAATTATATTACTCGGTGATAATAATTAAAATTTTTATTCATGTATTCTAAGATAGCGTGTTAAACTTTGAATTTCAGCAAAAAAAAAGTTGATTATTATCAAAAAAGTATCAAATACATCAGCTACTAGCTGAAAAATAATGCTTTGTGAGGAAAATAAAATAATTGTTTGATTAAATTTAGTATTTAAATTATTCAGTAATGGAAATTCATTTTTTTTTACTTGGATGCAAATTCATGCTGTAGAGCATATAAAGCCTTTCATAAACTTAATACGATACAAATATAACTTTCAAAATATTTCAAGAAATAACAGAAGTATTAGGTAATTATTTGACCTAAGACTCTTGCAAAGGAGAAGGCAAAATTTAAAAACACTCATTTTAAACTATACAATTAATTTATCCTGTTGTAAAATGGAATGCAGTATTTTTAGTCATCTGTATTTGTCTCAGATTTGTTGCCAAATTAATATCGTTAAGAATATTCCTATTCATTTACTTCCCTTTTCTCCTACAACTCATTTTTTTGGTCAGAATGCCACTTCTGTGCAGGGAAATAAGCAAAAGTTCAAAATAATGCGCCCATGTATATGTAATGCATTGCATGAATTATTGCTGTTTAAGATTTCTGCTATAAATTTTTTCTCGATACTTACATATTACCACAACCTATTGGCGACAGAAAATCAAACAAAGCTCCTCGTTTCCAATTTAGTGAGTACGACACATGGCAATTGAGGTAGCCAACTTGGCTAGTTATTAATAGATTTGGCGATTGTTGCGATAATACATAGAATCCATTTCTCTTTCAAGTAAATAATATTATGATTATCTAATACGCGAATACTATATTTAAGAACTATGGAAGGAAATTAATCTTTTTTTAAAAGATTATGTTGTAATCTATAGTAGTGTATTGCAATATGAATTTTAAATCCTAATATGCATTCAATTTATTTATTAGATTTACGTATTTCTTAATATGCTTGTACTTTGAAACTTTCAAAATTACATCACTCAAACAGAGTTTAAATTAGTTCCAATTATACATTTACTTTAGTTTGATGAAAGAAAGCATGGATAACATTTCAAGAATACAAGAATTAAGTTGTTTTTTTTTACTTATCAACTCTTAATTTTAACTGAGTTCTAAAAACAACTTGGGAACTACGTAAATATTTCTTATGGATATCTGTTTTACTATTGTTAATACTATACGGATAGATAAATTGTTTAATGTTTAAACATGTAACAAAATATCTACCATGTCCATCATACATTTTATTATTTTCTATGTAGTATTATACGCTACATTTAACGGAGGAATATTTGGTTTTTTTATTTCGAAGAACCTTCGGGATCATTTTATGGAATTCCTTAGATGAAAATATTACATTGGAATTTTATTACATATTTTATACTTAGAAAAAAATATCAACCAATTGAAAAGGACATTAGTTTCCGTATTTTTGTTAGTTTGAAGCTGACCATTTCTTTTAACTATTTTACGCCCTTAAAACTTATTTCATTTCTAGTACTTAAGACAAGTATTATGTTACAATTTTACAAAGAATTTTAAATTTAAATTGTGAATAACCTTCTGGAAAAATATCTTCCTAAAACCTAAACATTGATATATAATAATAGCATCATTTAAGCTATTAAGTCTTTTCGAAAGAATCTTAAATTTAGTTAGTAATAATTTGGAGAAAACAAGATTAATATACAAAAACAATTATCTATTTTAGAGTATGAAGTACTTGTATTTGATGGAAAAACAACAATCAAACATACTGCATTTTACAATTTAAACATAGTCATGCACACCTCAATGTGTAGTTTTTATATAAATTTTAAAAAAAAACAACTCATTTTTATATTATTAATAGTTTTCTTATATACTCAAACAGAAACCAATACTAGAAAGATTGAAAAAATTTCATTTTTTGTAGTATAATATCTTTCTAAAACAAATGAGTGGACGAATTTCAATATCGTAAGTTGGATTTATAGGTTTAGAACAAATTCTATAAAGAAAAAAAAATATCATTATACTTTTTTTTTTCAATTTGAATGCCAGGTAATATCAGTCAGGATTACACATACGTCCTGCATTAAATTGTGCCTCTCCGAATATGTTAGCTCAAGATTCATAATGTAGAAAACTCATATTTTAAAACAATTAGGATACATTTCGAAATCGTGCTGAAAATTAAATGAAATCGAATTGTAAAAAAAAGTGCAAAAAAATCAATAAGTAAAACTAACAGTAAGTAAAATAAAAACAAACTTAGAGAAACAAATACACAATAATATTTCATAAATGAATTTTCATTTTTCATATTGGATTAAAGCTATTTCATTCTTAAAATTAAAATTCTTAAATTTAATTAAACAATTGTGAGAAGAAAGCTTTAACTTTGAATACATCAATATATTTTTACCATTCTATAGGAAACAATTTCTTTAAAAATAAAATTTATTTCAAATTAGTCTTCGATATAAGTGTTCTGTCTACATACTTTCCATTTAAAGAAACATTAAAACGTTTTGTATTAATCGAACAGCGAAAATTTCCAAATGCTTAAACAAAGTGTTACAAAGCGCTTATAGGATTCCATATTTGTGGATGTGTTTTACATTACAGAAATATTCTTTTTATATTTTCAAAATATTGTACTAGTTGATGAATATTAGTAAGATGGAAGATATTTTTTTCAGATTTGTGTGTGAATTATATATTTACTTGAAAAACCAATTGCACATAATTGAAATCGTGCTGCATATTCCTGTTAAAATAAATGCTGGCTTTGTATCATTCTCACTTAAATGATACTTATCTGAAAACTAACACTATATTATCCATATTTAAAATCTTAAATAAATTCATTGACACCCACAATTTTGTTTTTATTATCATTCACATTTCGGTACCTGGTAAGGAGCCACTTTTGTAAAGTACTTCTACTGTATTTTATATTCTTCCACTATTTTCACAAATTTGGGGGAGTGTCCCTTATTTGGAACCATTTTGAAAATATATTTTGTTTAGTATATAAATAAATTATCTTCTTGGAAGGCTGGTTCTCAGCTCTAAGCTCTTTGGGTGTACTGGGTTCCTCCGAGTAAGTAAATAAGTAAGACCTTGGGGTTAGTTGAAGAATAATATATTTTAGAAATGAGAAATTAATATTATTTTTAAGAGTGGGAAATATTAAGAATATGATATTTAAATATGCAATATTAATAAGAAGTATTAGTTTTTGTCCAGAATCTTTTACTAAAAATTTTTTTTTCTATTCTGATAGTTTTTTATGAGCATATGAAACTTTTTTTTTCAATTTCGAATTGAAAGTTAATAAGGGCGTATAAACAACTGAGAATATTTTGATCGATCTAAGCCAAAATAATGGAAAAAATGTCCCCTATGAATAATGCAAATATCGGATTATTCAAATGTGAAATTTCTCATACTTTAAAAAAATTACGACACCATATTTTCACGGTCCCTTCACAAACGTTCGATTCAGAATATTCAACAATGTTTAAAAAAGTCATTCATTGGATTTTTAGTCCTTTTTTTCGAATCATTTGCTGCAATCGGAGTTTATGAATAGAATTCTTTTGTCTAAATTTCGTTCGAACATTTTTAAGCAAAAATTCATATTTATGTTTTAAAATAAAACTATGAAATGTATTCATTTATATTTCGAGATGATCTTTTTAATCCGAATAATACGACACGTACCAATCTGATATCACTTTAATTATCTGATAATTTTTAAAAGAAAGACGTATTTAGAACGAAATAAGAACATTACCAAATAAATTTCACGTTTTCTAAAAATTCTCATGGTCTTCCAAAGCTTTGCTTTAGAAAAAATCTTCCATCTATTGTACATAATTGTAATGTTTTTGTAATTTTTAAATTTATGTGTGTTTACCATAATATTTTAAATTTTGGCTAAATCCTCTATAATTTTTTTTACATCACATAAATGGAGACATTCTGTACAATATCCAATTTCTAAGACAATAGATCAGGGATACTCAACATTTTTTTCTGCTTTAGCGTATAGATATGCCAGCTGTTTCACGTGGGCTAGTTATGTCAGTTGCTTGTTATGTTACGCCGGTCACAACTTGAGGCAAAATCGGGGGAGGGGGAAGGGAGAAATGCTTTAAGACCAACATAATATTGGAAATTTAAAATGTGGAAAATTGATCAAATTATTATAACTCCTGTTTTGCTTTGTTTAATTATTATTTTTTATATATATATTTTATTTTTGTCACTAGCGCTAAATATTAAAAACATTTAAGAAACACTTATTCACAAATTCTGCATCAGTAAACGGTTTCATAGGATTGCCAATAATGTAACAAACTTCATAGGATGTCTTTTTTACCACTGTGGTATTACCACTGACAAAACACTTTGTTTCTGTGGCAAAGATTTTTCAAGAAAGCCCATTTATCACCACTTTAAAGAGATCTTAGAGGAAGAGTGTCATTGAATGACTCATGTTAATGGTATTTTCTACATACAGCACTTTCGTGATTAATCAAACAATTACTGATTCATTTTTGTTTTTCGCAACAAAATAATCAACTTCCCTATCGTCTGTAAACGATATATTTTCTTCAAATATTTTTCGCTTGCAGGATATGAAAGATAGTTAAAAATTTTCGCTACTCCACACTGTTGTCTGTCATCACTAACCGTAACCATTACAAATAGAAAAAGAATATCAATTCGCCTCCATACATCGACAGCAAAAAGCAAAATTGGTATTTTTGATTCCTTAACAAAGAAAATTTTCCACCAAATTTTTAATACATTGTTCTTAAATAAATGAATTTCTCATAGCAATGGGCCATGACTGGACCACTTAAAAAGGCTCGGTGGGCCGCATGTGGCCAGCGGGCCGCAGGTTGATTAACGCTGCAATAGATCAATCATATAAAGGTTATTTTGGCACCAAAATAAATTTCATAAATTTTTTGACAAAAAAAAAATGTAAAACTAGTGGAAATCTCAATTTATGATGAATATAATAAACTTAAGTATGTTAACTTTCAATAATAATTGAGTAAAGTATGTTGCAAAACAAAATTAGCAAAAATATTACAATTGCATATTTATCATTTAAACTACAATGAAAATTTAACCTTACGGCAGCTCTGGGAGGGACTTTCTTAGGGAACAACAATTTATTTTAAAATTCCTGAATTATATAAATTTCAAAAGTTGTCATTTTTTTGTTTGTAAGAAATTTAAGGTAACTTTACAAGGGATAAGAATCTCTAAGGTATCACGAGGTTTTAATCTTTACATTATCCGTTCCTATATAAATCGAACAAAACTGATCTTGAATCTAAATTAATATAATTTTAGGCTTTAAATGAAATGTAAAGTTCAAACAATTTGAAAATGACTGCTTCATTTTAAATATATATTAAAACTAGCGAGAGGACAGACGTTGTCCTGTACACACGTCTTATATCCGAAAATTTCTAAATTTTTTGAATAAGTTAGCCCTATCTAGACCGTTTTGATGAATTTTTTTATAAAAAAAATTATTACGATACCTGGCGTCATCACATGCACAGTTACCACAATTCGACTTATAGATTGCGTGTGAGTAAGTGTATACTATGAACTTAGTTGAATATAGTAGAAGTTATTCTGAATAGAAACTTAAACTTGTTTTAACTTGCGACATGGTCGATCTTCGTTGACCATATCGTGGGGTTTCAGCGTAAGTTAGAGGTGTGGGATTCTCGAAATGATGAGACATTTTAGAATTCTTAATATGACTTTTATTAAGAATTTAACTTAAATTACTTATATATCGAACAAACTTATTTTAAGTGAGAATAAACCAAAACACGTAGCCGTTATTAACACAGATCGCGCAATTAGATCACTTATCAATATAATTATACTATATCCGCCATCTCTCAATCTTAATAATATATTCGCATTCAGAATATAATCTTCCTACCTTGGTTTCAACTCAACGTCCAATCCACTTCAGATATTCCTCTAACTAAGCTGGCGTACAATGGTATGTACCTTGGATGAATGGCGAGATTTTCGTGATTCTTAGGTAAGCCATCAATTTACACTTCTATCTTCTCTGAACTGAACTTTCTCTAAATTGCCATCCCACTTACTAAAATTTCTGTCCTTTTAAAGGTTATCTTATTTGCATCTATCCGTCGTTTCACTTCTTGGATTTGGGTTGGAAAAGATTTGCCATTAATCGTGGCCGTCAAAGAACACAGAGGTTATGTTAGAGAAAGGACGCGTGAGACGTCACAAACTAAAAGATAAAAAAGATAAAACTCAAGCTATTTTTTTAACAGGTATATTTTTTTAAATACACAATAAATAAATATATCGTTATGTCATGGAATGCACAGTATTTTTCGTTAATCCTTGAGGTGTATAAGCAAACAAATACGTTAGTTTGCTAACCCTCGGACACGCAACATATGATTGGCAGTGCGAAAACAAAATTTTCCCCTCTTATTTCTTTTTTTTTCTTGCCGCGCATTAGCGGAATAAACAAAACACAGAGGTATAACAATTAGGCGTTTCTTAAAGTTTTTAATTAATATATTTTTAACTAATTGCTATATCGGACCGAAATGTAAATCTAAGCCATTCTCGAATCCACTTGAACCTCCACGAAAAATGTCATCAAAATCGGTCCAGACATTTAGGAGGATTTCAGATATTATATATATAAAGATTCGCTCTTTATATAATTTCTCTTTTTATAGTTATTTAATTAAAACACCTTGAATTAAACAATATTTGAAAATGTTCTCATTATTATCAATCTAAAAATTGCACGATGAAAAAATGTAAAAAGCAAAATTTATTGAATGGAAGTAATCCCAAAATAAAAGAAAATGCTTACAGTTTTATTTTGATATCAAGATGATAAACAACTCTAAGGTCATCAGCCTAACATTACAAAAACTTATTTTTCATGTTTTATTTATTTTTTGATACATGTTGTGTTACTTATTTCCTCCTCCTTCAATTCCCTTTAGTTTATAGAGAAAATGCCAATATTAATCATTTTTATACATATACAAATATCTCGCATTTCGGATAAATTTTTGTTACCAAATTATTTAAATCCAAAATCAATTTTAATTTATTTTTTGATTCTGGTAATAGATTTAAGTTTCAAGTTATTTTTCCAATGTTTGCTATCAAGTTTTTTTTCTATTGACGGTTAAGATAATGAAAGGCGAAATTTTCTCCTTAGAGCTACATATGCCCTTTTTTAATTTAAATATTTTCAAACATTATTTATATTTCATTTTTAACTTGCAACATTGTATTTTTGTTTATTTTCTATTACTAATCAGCGAATTCTGCCTAATTTTCGAATATGTTAGTAAGTTATGCATACACGTTTTTAGGCGATATTTCTTCAATATTAAAGGTACATCTAGATATACTTTTTCGTTACTATATTTCTTTTAATGAGAAACTTTGAATAGTTAATGTAGCAATGAATCTTATTTTTCATTATTTTTACTGTATATTTAAAAAAAAATCCTTTCCAAACGGATTGTTTGAGTTACAAATTTTACCTATATCATCTTTTCGTATACAGGGCACCCCAAAAATAACTTTCGAGCTCTGTAAAGGCAGATTTCTCGTTGAGAGTACATAAAAACACCCAAAGACTTCTACCTGTATGATCCATACTGTACGGGAAAATTACGGTAAATGATGATGCCTGGTGGCTTCTGATCGGTCTCCAACTTATTTCTCTGCTCCTGTACGTGATTCGCAGGACATGGTATACTTATGTTATTTGATATGAAATGTAGGTCCAGTTCTTTGGCAACCATGATCCCCAGATCTAACACCGTTGGAATTTTTGCCTATGAAGCAATCTCAAGGATCTTGTGTGCCGAGAAATAGTGATAACACAAATGGACTTCCATTGAAAATGTTTTTACTTT
>BMAV01001302.1:178280-189281 GCA_019973955.1 Trichonephila inaurata madagascariensis | reverse complement strand
ATATATATATATATATATATATATATATATATATATATATATATATTGTATAGTTAAATTACAAAAAGACATCATATATGATACAATTTATGAGAATAATGCATTTGTTATTGTATAATAATAATTGTTTATCAAGCGATATTAAAACGATATTAAATATTTAAAATATATATATTAAAAAATAAGGTAATTTAAATTATTTTTTTGTGATTTATGCTTCCTTCAATTTTGGGACCTGTATTTTGTTTTATATAATTTTACAACATTTCAGATAAAGTCTAAGTAATTGATAAAAATACAAAATCCTTGAACTAATAAAAAGAAATAGTAACATATGTCGGCAATTCACTTCTTTAGACCTTAATCAATCATATTCTTTCAAACTAAATTCCTGAAAGAAGAAACTTTTTTTAAAAAAAATGATCTTTTAAGATTTTTTTTCATTGAAAAATCAAGATTTTAAACTTAGTACTGCAGAAATAATAAGAGTATAGTAATCTAAAAGGAAATCTTACAAATAAGTAAAATGATTTTTTTCCACATTGATCTTTAAACTAAAGTTAACCAATTTTCTTTACAAATTTTTTGATTATCAAGAAACAGGAGGCTTGAAATTATTTTTGGTTTCTTTTTTTATATCTTCTAAAAGTTTGTGTAGTCTTTCATGCATGCAATCTTGTATTTGCCAAAATAAATCCTAAGATTTTCCGAATAAATGTTCAAATGCAGTAAAAAACCTACAATAGACCTGATGTACCAGTTTCTGATTAACATATTTGAGTAATGTAGATGCAAAGAAATGCCTAACTGAATAATCGATATTATTCAAAATTAAACTTTTTGTTATACACTACAGCAACATATGAACATTCTGTTTTGCTCCAAATCATAAAACATTTCCTTAAAGCACACACTTTTTGACGATAATTTTTAGAAGAGTTTATGGAAGGCAAATACAAATTACGAGTAAATGCTTAACCCGCGATCACTCGCGCTGGGTGTTCTGCACACCCCAGCAACAAGAAAATCATCCCAGGATTCTAAAAAGAATGCGCAGAACCACAATTTTTTCTGTAGATGCACATTTTAGGTCATTGAACCTTCAGGTCTGATGCAATCCCTCTTTCTCAAATGATTGGAATGTAATAACCTTCAAAAGTTTATCTGGGGGGCTGAGAACTCCCGTGAAAAGTTAAGCATTTGTATACAGTCTGCTCTGAATGTTTGGAAAATGATTAAAATATTATTGTTCTATACTTTCTGCTATCATTATCTCATTAATTATAAAGTATATTTATTACTGTTATATACGTTTTATATATATATACTGGTTTATGAAAAAATATAAAATTGTGTGTTTTAAAATGAAAATTGTGTATGTTTAGTTTAAATTAATGTTAGTCTCATTTGTATGCAATAAATTTTTTAATTTTATTTGTATAATACAAAAAACATCTTTTACTTTATAAATATGTATTATAATGACTTAATTTTATTTTCATAATTAAATACATGTGTTAAAAGTTTGGGGTGTTCTCTACACCCCGCGAGTAACGACGGTAGCAAAAACAGGCGCGAGTGACCGCGGGTTAAAAAATGACCTTTGTTTCGCCGTGTTACATTAACACAAAAAAAGTAATCTTACGTATTTGTTAAAACATTTCTTTGCCGTAAAATTTGGCTTACGGTATATAAAAACATCAGCCTTTTTAAAATAACAAATAGCAATCATGAATAAAAAGCAATTGACCTACATAAATGTATCCACCATTTATTCTTATGGAGACATACATAAAAATGTCTGCAATATAACAAATAAAAGACCACAAAATCGTCAAATTTGGCGGGAAATCTATTCTTCCCTCTTTATCCATTCCTTCTTTTTAGGTTCAACAAAATAAGATGCAATATTTTTAGGAACTAATAAAAATATGTTACTGAAATGAGAATGTGATCGCGTATATATTTATTTCCAAAAAATTTTGTTTTGAAGAAATTTAGGTAAGTTTTGTATCTTCTCGAAATCTTACTAAATGACGTTCTGTAAAAATTTCAATTGTTTACCCAACTTCTTACATTATCTCTGTTGCTCTAAATTGTCAGTATATAAATGTTTGATTTACATGGTGGGTGTTGTATTAGTCTACCTTTATGTTCTCGTATAAATACGTAGTGTGACAATTAAATAACTTGAAAATTTTTAAAAATCCAGCTTTATTAAAAGCAATGCACTAATGTATTTTAATCCCCTTCAGCATACTCTCCTTACCTATCAATACATAGCTGCATTTGAGTTTTCCAACGTTCAAAGAAGAGCTGCGGATCTTAGGTGTTAATACCTTCAGTAAGTTTGCCGTTTTGGCCTTCACCTTTTCTGCAAAATAAAAATTTATCTCCATCAATGCATTTTTCATTTTAAGAAACAGGTAGAAGTCACATGGTTCAAGATTTGGGAAATACAGTGAATTCTCGAGCACATTAATTTGTTTGTCCGCCAAGAACTGTTTTACAGAAAGCGCAATGTGCATCGGTAAGGTGGAAAATCCTCTTGTTGTTGCTCTACAGATTTGGCCTCTTTTTCATTACTCCTTCTCTAATATTTCTCAGGCTCCCAATGAAGTACTACTGTTTTATCATTTGACATTGAGGTACGCATCCATTCTTAAAGATGTCATCAATATCGAACAAAAAAATGCGTATGTATGGTTCTTGAAGTCACACATAGACCAGAACGTTCAACAACCTCCCAATCTACCGAAAATTGTTTGTGCTGTTCATAACTTTGACTATGTAACGTACAATTATCTCTTAACACCTATTTTAACAATTTAAAACATTCAGCTGGAGTTTATTTTTTTAATTTCACGAGGAATCTAAAATTTATGCACAACTCGATTTTTAAATTTATCATGATTGCGGCACATTGATAATACAACATCTTGGGGGTAGTCTAGTGGTTAGAGCATCATCGGACTCCAGACTGGAAGGCCTGGGTTCGATGCCTGATGCCACCAAATACCCTCCGAGTACACACGGAGTACGTGTTCATTAAGTCAGTGGGTCCGAAAGTCTTGTGGACTGAATCACAAGTGCAGAGGACTGTAGAATATTTCCCTCCTCTTGTGAAACTGCTCCCCTAGGGTGCCATTCTCCTGGATTATCTGCGTGAGCTAGAGGTGTAGGATTAATGAAAGAACTAGAAGAGAGAGATTCCATTGATCTTAATTTGACTTTATTAAGACCTTCAGTACTTAAACCTTTAACAGATTAGATAATAATGTATGTGAGAGAATTTACGACGACAAAACACACAATATTAATAATACCGAACTAATGTAACTGGGACCACTATCAATATATAACACGCCTAATCTCAATTCAAATAATATCACAAGTCCTAATGTTAAATAGTCAAACCTACCTTGATCCGATCACCGAACTAATCATAAGGGAGTGTCGTCTTTACTCGAGTGCAATGGTATGTACCTTGATCTAATGGCTCTATCTTCGGGATAACTTCTGTTGGCTGTCACTTCAGAATCGTATCACTCCCTATCATAACATTACCCAAATTGCCCTCTCACTTACTGAAACTTCTGATATTTAAAAAACTATCTAATTTGCATGATGTATTCACGTTTCACTTCATGGGTTTTAGTTGGAAAAGAGTTGCCATTAATCTTGGCCCCAAAAGAACTCAAAGGATATGTTAATGAAAAGACGCGTGAGCCCGTCACACCCTTCAGTTCCATGGTGGTTATGGTGGTGGAGATAGGTTGTGTCGCCATCTATCGTTCCTTCGGGGTATTTCCCCGAGCTAATTCGTACTGTCACTTGTTAGGTGCTCAAGGCCAAGGTCAACGGCATCCGTACTTCTGCCCCTTGCCACGATGAATTTCGTGGGCCTTGTTTTTGACTACGTCAGACAGGTGGCATTTTGACTTAGCGCAGGGTGCCATGGGAAAATTTTTGATTAAAATTGGTGCTGAGAGGCTAAATTGTTTGGGAACCACTAAGCATTGAAATTTTAGGTTATTGAATTGAATACACTGAGCACAATTCTATTTAAAATTTTGGATAGTTTTGCAAATATTTGCATCATTTAAAAATTTTAATTTTTTTTAAAAGGATAAATGACACACATTTGAACGTGGTTCTGATATACAAAATATGTAGAAAAGTCTTCTATGAATCCTTATTCAAATCCTTGGAACTCGAACAATTTGATGATATAACATCTTCATTTTAAATATTAAATAGAATAGCTGTAAACATTAGAGCAATGGATAAAGTAAGAATACCTTTTTATAAACCAGCTTAGAAACTTTTTGTAATATAAAACCTTTTTCAAAAGAATTTGGTTCGCATGTGTATTAGGATACTATTTTACATAATAACAATTCTTTCAAAATGTTGTTAGAAGTAAGAACCAAAATTGAAATGTAAACAATATTTTACATATGGACCAGTTAAATAAATAAACTAAAGAAAGGATAAAATATAATTTTTTCATAGTGCTTACAATATATGTCAATATGATAGTTCCTACAATTAGGGCATCCAAGATAAAGGAACATATTAAAAATATGTTTTACTGCAGCATTTTTATTACATAACAATCCATAAAAATCATTGAAGCTAGAATTTTTTAATATTTCAATTAGACTGGCACAGTATTAATAATAAGGCAAAGTATAATTTGCTATATATTTTACTTATAATTAAAATAATTGCATTCTATAATTACACTATATGTGTTATAAGCCACAGTATAATCAAATATTTCTCTAAAGGCTAAATAGTGTAATAAAAATTTTCTGAACAATCGTCAAAAAATAACTATACATACAAGTTATTAAATATTTAAAACTATTAAAATAAATTATTACTTTAACTCATGTGATTATAAGTAACTCACACATTACTCGTTCCTTTAAAATAATTTAAATACAACTCCTCTAGTAAAATGTTTACTTGTATTTTTTTATGAAAATGTATAATAGAATACTTTTAAATAGTATAGCTCTGAATTGTGTTGACCAGTTCTTTTTTAACAACTTTAGGTAATTTAGAAAATTTTATTGAGCGTTTTGTTCCGAAAGTTTAAGTTTCTATTTCAAAAATTAACTGTTTTAAATTATTTATGAATGAAATAATGAAAAGTGTTTTCCTTTCAATTCAAAGAATTGAAAATTAATTTCAAGTGAGAGACAGCGAAATTTTAATGTAATTTTAAAGCATGCTACGTTACAGGTTCAAAAGTACATTTTTGTTAATTACTTTCAATACTTTTTTATGCTTTTTACATTGTACATTTAACGAACGATTCGATTCAACAGCAAAAATATCAATAAATGGTATCAAAAAATATATCAAAGAATAATAAATTTGTTTTTTTTTTTTTTTTTTTTTTTAGATTTTCAAATGTTATTACACAATATATAATTAGTATATAAGACATCAACGAGTGTAAAATATTAGTATTTTGGCCATTTTTTAAAAATTACAATGTACGTCTATTGCCTTAAAAACTGATTTTATGAGTTTTCAACAAGATTGTAATACATGGAAATATAAAATATGTAATACAAAATGCATTTTATTTGTAAAATTTGTCTTTGCTTGAAAAAATAACATGTATTACTTTTAATAAAGTTACAATTGTTTCAGTAAGAGTTATATTGAAGAATGATAGAATATGTACGGATGTTCTCGAGATATTGTGGTTCTGAAAATATAACGCAAGGAAAATGCGCTGCAATATGGTTTTATATATAACATTTTACGTGTAAGCATAATCAAATAATATTCATCTTATAAGAGTAGAGATATTGAATACCCCGTAATAAAAAAAAGATATGAACATGATGCATTTTTTTTTAAGATTCGTCAAAGAGATAAAAATTTTAGCTCAACGCTTTACTATATTGTTGCTCGTCGTCTAATCAGAGATTTTATAACAGTTCGAGATTCTTCTCAATTTTGAATTGAAAGCTAATAAGGGTGTAGAAACAGCCAAGAATTCAGATCGATCCAAGCCAATATAATGGAAAAAATGGCACTCATGAATAATGCAAATATCGGATTATTCAAATCTACTCGTTTTATACTTTTTAAGAAATAAAACTATTTTTTAAGCCATATTTTCTTGGTTTCTAAGCAAACATTCTACTTAGAATAACTAGAATAGTTAAGGAAGTGAATCATTGGAATTTCTGCTTCCTTTTTATCAAAGCCAATTTCCCGTAAAAAACATCCATCTGACTTTTTATCAAATACAATTTAGATGAATGTCATATTTGATTTGACATATTTGATGAAACGATATTTCAGAATCCGCTATGAGTTTCCTTTAGATATGCAGTTTATTATTTATACTTCTCATAAAATGACGGCAAAAAAAAATACTTTTTTTAATCAATTGCTACAATAAAGGGAAGATTGTGATTCAATTTGATATGCATCGGAACCAAAGCTGAGGATTAAAAATATTTTTTATTGATGCTTTCCTGTTTAAATGCTTATTTTTAAAAACATATTTCCTCTGTAATCAAAATTTAGATCTAAGTTTTGAAATTTTAAATCTTTATGGAAAACATATACTCCAACTCCGTCACACAAGCGCATAAAAATTTCGTTTTGACCCCTTAAAGCATGAGTTTTTGACAGAAAATTAATATAATTATTAATATAATATTATTTAATGTAAAAATAAGGATTATAAAATATGAATTATAATAATAATTCATATGAATTATAATATTAATTAATATGAATTGTAATAATAACTAATATATGAACTGTAATAATAATTATAATATGATTTATAATAATAATTATTATGAATTATAATATCAGAAACAAAATGAGAAATTACAAACGGTTCTCAGATGGGCATTAGAAATAAAGTAACACGAGATAATAAATCGCCCTTGTGTGATACGGGCATGAGTAAATTTGCAGGTAACTTTTACCCGTCTCAGACACAGACGAATGTATTAAGGGGGTAAAAATTGCAAAGCATTATATTTTTAATCATAATTATAGATATATAAATGGTCTGATTTGATATTTGATCATTGTGTTAATATCATATTCTAACGTGAATTTATTTTTAAATTCAAACAAGCGTTAAATTGAAATTTTACTACCCCTAAATTAAATATGTTACCAACAAAGAGAGTTAAATTTTTTCCTCAGTATTACATATAATTCTTACCTCTACTAGTAATGGCTTTCTGGCTTCCTTTATAGAGAAAGATAGAAATAAAATTAACACAAAACAACAAGATTCGAAATTAAGTTTTCAGTATTCTCAAAAAAAAAAAAGAATTACTGATTTAAAATTACACAAAGTTTTCCATATTCATTTGTAAGCATATACTAGGATAAGGCTTTGCATGTTTACAGATATTGATGTAATAAAAATATGATAGAAATAAGTAATTCAAAAAACTTTTATTGATATATATATATACTTCAATAGGAACATATTTTACAAAACTACTGTGTGTGTGTGGTCACTTTTAATACTATATATACTATTTAAGAATTTATACTTAGTTGAAATTACATTTGAAATTCAGTATTCTCTATCAATTGTATTATTATTGGGGGGATGTGTTTTAATAAAAATTGTTACGATTGTTTTTTTTCAATTCCTACTATTAGTTCACAATCTCGCTGTGTCTTGTTCAAAGTTTCAATCATTAATAAAGTAATTTTAAAGCAGCACTCAATTGAATTGTAATTTTATACACACGATCATTTTGAATGACAATACGATAATTTAATTCTAATTAATAAACGTTAATTGAGTAAAACTAATTATTCAAAGAATTACAGATGCAGCCACGTTGGCATCATTTCTGGCGAATTGTCAAAACTTTGAAAGGTTTTTTCCTAACATTTAAATTTTCATTTGAGCTGAAATCTTCTACGTACGGTTGTTTTAGGTGACAATATGATGATTTAATTATAATGAATTAAAATTAATTGACTGAAACGAATTATTTAAAGAATTACAGATACAGTTACACAGGCTTCATTTCTAGTGATTTGGGTTAAAACCTTATAATATTTTTTTCTCACGTTTTAAAGCTTTCAGTTGAACCGAAATTTTGTACACACGATTGTTTTCGATGACAATACCATACTTTAGTGATAATTAATTAATTCCTTCTTAACATGCTGATTTTGTCACATGTATAATAAATATTTATATTAATTGTAATTATTTGATAAAATGTAACTAAAATAAAATTTTTCTTCGTTTATATCTAATTGTAAGTAGGAATTGATTTAATTTTTTTTTATATTACTTGTGTTTTTTGAGGCTTTCATTTATTTCAAACACTGTTTTACAATTACATTTATTTGATTATTATTTATAATTATAATGGTTTAACATAGATACAATTTTTATCCTGATACTTCAAATTGTCTAAAATATCGGGGAAAACCTCTTGTTTTTCAATTCGAAATCTCATGTGAAAGGAAATAAATGTATTAAAAGTTATAGATCAAGATAAAAAAAAAATGTCACATTTTCAGTTGTTATAAAATGACTAATAGATAATGAATACGTTAACTTATTTTAATAAATAAATTTTTGAGCAATAATAAATATAAAAAATATATAATTCATATTTGAATTCATTTAAAATCAATGACGATAAGTTCATTAAAGAATACGATTTAAACTATATGTAACTCTAATCTATATGACATCTTTTGAAAATATATACTTATAAATAGCAAATTATTCTAATTTTTTTTAAATATTATTTTATTTAATAATTTAATATATTTCTTTTATAGTATAATGTACACCGTGCAATACATTTCCAAGGGAAACTTATGTCCCCCTAAAATAAAAATATCGGTATATTAGGTTGGGGAAAAAGAAATCTATTATTTTTGCATGAAAATCAAAACTTTACTTAACATGCTTCCGATTGCCCGATTTAGAGGAAATATGCACCGTTTTGTTGTATAATTTGTTGTCATTTTAATGGTAGCATCGTAATGCCTCTCTCATAGAAGTATTTGCCCTTATTGGCGAAAACATGTAGTAATCTATTTTCACAATCTTCTCTTCATCCCAATTTCTTATTACTCAGGAGGTTTTGCAACGTGAGAAAAAGGTGGTAATCTCTTGGTGCCAGGTCCGGACTATATGGTGGATGCATTAAAACTTCCCAACCAAGCTCCCAGAGGTTCTGGCCAGTCACTACAGAAGTGTGTTTCTTGGCGTTTTCCTGATGGAACATAACACCTCTTCTGTTTGGCCAATTATGACCATGCCTGGTCAATCACTGGCATCAAACGGTCCAGTTGTTGACAGTAGAGATCTGAATTTAGTGTTTGGCCATGCGGAAGCATCTCCTAATAAATGATTCCTTTCCAGTCCCACCAAATAGACAGTAGAACATTCCTGGCCGTTAGTCTTGGTTGGGCCACCGTTTGGGCTGCTTCACCACACTTTGACCATGATCGTTTTCGCACAATATTGTAGTATGTGACCCATTTCTCATCCCCAGTTATCCGTTTAAGAAATGGGTCGTTTTTATTCCGCTTGGCCAAGGCTTCGCAGATGGAAATTCGATCCATCATGTTTTTTGGTGTTAATTGGTGTGACACACAAACACGGAGCTTCTTTTTGAATTCATCTTTGCGCAAATGGCTTAAAACTGTTTTATGGTCAACCTTTAGCCCCTGGGCGATGCTACGACTACTAACAAGCCGGTCAACTTCGATTATTTGTGCGATTTTATCAACATTTTCGACAACGGGCCTGCCTGTGCGAGGTGCATCTTTCACATCAAAAATACCTGAACGGAATCGACGAAACCAAAAGTGCCCTTAATTAGCTGTTACAGTATCGGCACCATAAACACCATTCGCAATTTCAGCCACCTGGCTTGTATTTTCGCCTTTATCAAAAAAAAAAAAAACTGTAGAAAGAACCAAATTTTCTCTTTGTTGTGTGTGTGTGTGACTTCCATTTTTAACACCCTGCAAGTTACAACTGAATAGACCAAACAAAAAAATGCAAAATAATTTTTTTAATGTGATATGTCATCTTGACAACGAGTATACATTTGAAATTGCTTGATCGATACTTCACGAGATATCCACACAACAGCCATCTTCCGAAAAAATAATGGATTTCTTTTTCCCCAACCTAATATATATTTAATATTACGACTACAGTTTCCTTCCAGGACATTTTCTGGATGTCTTTAACTTTAATATTTTAATTTCATCGTACATTTATTTTTAATGGAGTTTCGAAAACTATCCAACTCATATGCTAAAATCAATTCTTAATTCCAAAATTTTCCGTTCATAAATATTCAAGCAATAATTAATTGATTTTGCTTTAGATGCTTCAAATTTATCTATATCCTACATAAGTAGTTTTAAAATATTCAATCAATTTTCTCATGGTAAAATCTATTTAAAGTAAGGAAAAGTTTTGAAGTATATTTTTAACTTTTGAATTTAATCGAGTTTCATTGATCAATTATGTATTAAAGATGAACCATTGTCCCGTATGAATGGGAATAGAAAATATACGAAATACGAAATTGAAAGGGTAGATATGTGTGTACAGGGTGTCTCAAAAATAGCACCCAAACTCTATGCAACCCAATTCCCCGTTGGGAGTACATAGAAAATGCCCAAAGAACTGTATATGAATGATCCATAGCTTAAGAGAAAATGATCATGAGAGAATGATGGTTTATGATGGGATTCTGGTGTATTTCTGTGCTCTTGTACGTGATTAGCTGAATATAGCATACCACGATCATTAAATCGGATGTGGAGGTTCGGTTCCCTGACCGACGCGATCGCCAGATCTCGTACAGTTGGGTTTATTTGCCTATGGAACATTTTCAAATAATTGGTGTATAGAAATATAGCAAATACACAAACCTATTTAATTGCTTATCTGCATGCTGTTTGTATTTCGAAGAGCATCGTGTTTCTCGATAC
>BMAV01001302.1:105780-175780 GCA_019973955.1 Trichonephila inaurata madagascariensis | reverse complement strand
CGGAATTAATACAAGGCCACGATGGCCACGATTGTAATTTTTCTCATATTTCTCTCTCATGAATTACCGTTTTGTCCTTAGTAATAGTTTTGTAGTTGTTGTTGTTGATATACCCTTTGAAAAATACTCAGAATGCAGGTGTTTGATTTATAATGCGAGAAAAATAGGATAGTTTTATCTTTGTATTGTTTTGCTAGCTTCAGTTCCAACTAAAAAAATCTGTTTTTATAAAGATGTGTAGCTGCAAGTGGTATAATAGGGAAAATATATTTATGGTTATATTTTTTTGGTATGAATATGCCTCTTGAATTTGAAAATTACAAACACCCATGTTGTTGAATTACATGATACTTCTTGACACAGATATAGTATAAATCACCTTAATTTTTTTTTTTTTGTTATGCTTTATACTTTCAGATTACTTTTACACTATGACTAAAGGTATAGTTTCATGAAAAATGCCGTTTTATTGGAACTAATTTTGAAGCTAGTCATACCATTAATCCGATGGGTGCCTAAAGATATCGATAGGTATAAATCACACATAATTTTGAAATTATAGTATAGAAATCCTAAATTTGATACGCACCATGCATTACTTTATCATCACCTCGCACCATTCCATGAATAAAAATCAGCAAATAGTATAAGTAATGTGTGTTTTGTTTCTTTTTTTTAATGGTATTCCTTATTTACAACTAATTGAAGAGTGTTCTCGTAACAATATTAAAATGATTGTTCAGTTTCGACTTAATTTTCTTTTTTACATTAAAGAAATCTTCGAAAAAGTATTCCATAATTAATGAGAATATATGAATTGGTACTCTTTGTAAAATAATACAATATTTTTGCACACAGCTAAGTTTTTGGAATTCTAAATTATCATAGTTACTTTGTTTGTGTGGCATAATAATTATACTTGAGTTTCAAATTCCTACTTCTGAACATCAAATATTTCTTCCCCTTTCAAAAAGTCTTTCAATTTAAAAGAAACTTTAGAACGGACATTGAACACAATGTTAATCGAGATTTCTTGATTAAATTATGCATTTTTTTTCCAAAAATAAACATATGAGCAGAAGTTTAAAGAAAAATATCATTCGCAATTTTTATTTTTAATGTATAACTAAAGTAATTTTTATTAATTTTAAATTCAAACACAGCTTTAGATGAATAGCATTTATTTCAATAAGTATTTAAAGGAAATACAGAGTGTCCCAAAAATACAGCTCAAACTCGGCTCTCCCAGACTCCTCTTTGGAAAACATAAAAATGCCCAAATATCTGTACCTGTTCGATCCATAGTTTGCGAAAAACGAAGTTTGATATCATATTTGTATTAGACACTTCAACAACAGTATTTATGAATATTTATAAAAGCAGAGGTTCAAAATGCCTATCGAGGAAGGCTTATGGAATTCATGCCGTGGAATGAATGAATGCATAAGGCGCTGCAGCGTGGTGTCTACTGAAGTACAAGCAATATGCAGACGAGCAACTGAGACCGTTTTTGTACTCACTACATCTCGATTCACCAATTCCTTGTAAATACCCCATAGGCAAATGAACCCAACAATATGGTATCTGGTGATTGTGGTGGCTGTAGAACCTGACACCCCAAGTCAGATTTAACGAATGGAATGTGTTATATTCAGCCAATCACGTAGAAGTGCTCAAACATACACCGGAACCCCACCATAAGATATTCTACATCACATTATTGGTTCATCATCATGATTCTTCATTTACCGTATTTTTCTCGTTAACTATGAATATGTGCACAGGTACCGTTCCTTCGGCAGTTTTTATGTACACACAACGAGGAATAGGGATATACAGAGATTAGGCGCTATTTTTTGGAGCTTTATCGACTTCTGTTTTAATAAAAGCAGATTTTTTTTTGCTACTTAATATTCTTTAACCCTTTATCTACCGACTGAGTGTGGTACTTATAAGTGTACCACTCACTTTAAAATTACATAGAATAGCCATTTTTATGAATACTCTGATAATACGTAGCAGGAATATTCCTTGAAATCCCCTCTTCCAAGATATATGGCAACACGGGTTCTATGATGAGTATTTTAGCACGGAAGGTGAATAATTTTAGAGCAGAAATTGCATTTTCAGCTGACGGCGTTTTCAGCGGATTGCTAAGATTGTAATTTTTGTTCCGAAAAAATAGTTAATGTCAAAAAATAAGTGTCTTATTTTTCTTTTGTATGTTAATTAAGTCCTTAGAAAAGGATTTGACTCTCTTTATTTTAAGTTAATTAATTTTAATTAATTAATTAATTAATTTTACAGTTGAATATCTTTAATTAATTAATTAGTTGTAACGGATTAAATTTCCCAAAGTTGAGTATTTTGTTTATGTATATCCCTTAATTTTCAATGTAGTGATTCAAAAAAAAGTTTTGCATGAAAAAAACAGTAGTAAGTCAATGCGGTAGATAAAGGGTTAAATTAATTTCTCACGCTCAATTCAAATACAACACTTTTTTTTAATGAAAATTTATTTCCTTGTAAAATTAGAGGCATTAACAAGATCTGATCAAGAATGTGGTGATAAACAGAAAATTATGGCTCCCTTAATCTATTTTATATGCAATTTATCTTATCTGGAAAAACTCCATTTATATAAAAAAAACCTTTTTTCTTAACATAGGAAACCATAAAATGTGAATATATTGACATTTATAGTATCGAACTGAAAGGAATATATGTTTTTTAAAATATTGGCAGTATAATGAACATTTATTGAGGATAAATATGAATTTACTCTTATCTTCTGCGGCAAAAACATATTTTTAATCATTTATATACAAAAAAAAGTCCTTACTTTGTAAATATTAGAATGTGTTCCAGTACCTTTTTTATTTAACTCAGAATGTCTAGGATCTGTCTAAGCGGGTTTTTATCTCATTTTAAAATTGCGTAGGGTGAATTTTAAGTTTTCCACTTATACTTATCTCTTCATGAAAAACAATCTTGTTAAAACTTTTGAAAGTTACATACTCGTATTTCCAATGGTTAATATTGAGAAATATTAATGGGGACAAGGTTATTGGGGAAAAACTATAAATTAAAACTAAGACAAACATTCTTAGATTAATGAGACGTTTCTATTATTTTCATGCGAGTAATATTTAGTTCTGTGGAAAATTGCAAGGATTGGTACTTAGCAAAAGTACATAATTTTTTTATTCAAGATGCAACAGTATTTTTTATGGCTCTTTAAGCAGACGTAAAGAAATTGTTGCATTTTGAAAGGCCAAGTACAACTCAAACATAATTGTTCAGTATTATTGATTTTTCTGTGTTTAACTTAACATTTATTTCACAAAAAGTATTTGTTTTCGTGAAAATGTAAGAAGATTTCCGTGAAGAATTTCTTTTGATTTAAGGCCTTGTACATAATAAAGGATGAGCACTTAAAGTACCGGATGGTTATAATTAAAGTTACACTATTCAGAGGCTTGTAGGACCTGTTCCACTTATCGGATTTTGATGAATGATGAAACTTGGAACATATGCTATATGGACCATGAGAAAAAGGTTTCTGCAAGAAAAAAAAAATTAGTACAAATTTTGAGCACCAGGTGGCTTTTATCGAATATTCCCTATGCAAATCCATAAAACCTATACATAAACTTGTCACAACCAGAGAATCATTCTGCGTGCGTTTGCCATCGTTAATCATTCCAGCTTTACACTAAAGACAATGTTTGTAAGCCACTATATTTATGCAAGATGGAGCAACTCCTCACATTGGGCGATAAGCCAAAGCACTGCTTAGTGCTAACTTTGGCAATAATCGTGATTATCCAGATATGTTTCAGATGTATGGCCTTCTCGCTCATCCGACTTAAGCCCCTGTGATTTCTGGTTGTGGGGATTTCTAAAAGACCCATGTTTGTAGAGGAGGAATTAGAAGTTTATCTGATTTGAAAGCTAGCGTTATATGTCAAGTGGCGGAAATCCGTCGTGATTTGCTTCACGCATCCATTGAAATGCGCTTTCAACATGTTATTGATATCAATGGAACATATATATTACATATTCTGTAATTGAATAAATTTTAACGATTCTAATATATTTTGTCCTTCTTTGGGCACTACATTTCCTCTTAGTGGTCGAAATTTGAACTTTTTTTTTATTATTTTGCAGAAACCTTTTTCCTATGGTCCATATAGCATATACTCCAAGCTTCATCAAATTTCGATAAGCAGAACGGGTTCTACAGGCCTCTTAATAGTGTAACTTTAATTGTAACCACCCGGTACAATGAATACGAAAGGTGAAATCGAATACAGTGTTCCAATAACTTTTATTTTTTATTTATGTTTGAAAAATTGAATTATATCGAATGAGATTTTTGATATCTTTAATGATTCACTAATATTTATTATCACAAAAATGTCTTTAAATGCTGACTTTAACTTTTTTTAAATTCATTTTTTATAAAGAACAATTTTTCTTATTTTTATTTTTGAACATTTTAAGAGCATCAAAATGATAAGTAGCAAAATGCGTCTATGAGAATCTGCTTTAAATTTAGGCGTAATTTAGTAAAATTCCTAAGCCTCCTAAAGATGAACTTCTTTCACCTTAATAACCTTTACATTTTCTATCAGCTTTAAGCCAAAATTCCAGTGAGAGTTATCATTTGTAAAAATTTCTTTAATCTTAAGGCTTCGTGAAAGGAACTTTCGCGTCTTGAGCGAATCAATGGCAGGTGCATCGAAGCTCGTTTTATACAAATATGGAAATTTGAAGTTTCGACGAGAATCAGACTGTTTCCGGAGAGGTAAAAATTAAGGGAGCACAAGACGAAACATTTTCTGATTTCACAGCATTTCCCGATTCCATTCCCTGGCAAGGGAAAAGACTGTCCTTGATCTAATAGAAATTAATCTACAGGTGTGGGGAAAAGGAGAAGTGCATAAATCAGTCGAAAAGGGAAACTCCAGTAACGATTAATTGGAACTGAACTGCTGGCTTTTAGGATTTCCTTTCATTTAAATAATGACACTAAAAGGAATCGTTTGATAAAATAAATACATCGTGAATCTTTCAAACAAATTGGAATTATTTTTAGTTAAAAAGAAAAAAAAAACATCCACTTAGAGAATTGTTAAAAAATATCGAAAAACCCAACAATATTTTAGTAATATAATACAAGTCACAGAAAAAATATTTTGATGGGATAAAATGTTTGGATATATAATTGCAATTATATAAAACAATGTTTTATAATATTTTTTTTTCAGATTAATACCGGTAAATCTTTTACATTGAATCTTTTTACATTAAAACTAGTTAAATCTTGTGCATTGTTATTTGTGTTTATAACAACACATATTTCTTTTAAAATTTAAATAATTCAATGCCTTCAGTGTGCAAAAAATTACAATTAGATATTTTGATATCTTTTGAACTTAAATATTCCAAATAAAATTTTAACCAAGAGAAATTTCACATATGCCTTGAAAACATAATAAAGTACACAGTTGAAAATGCATTATTTCAAGTACATTTTAGAATCGTAATAACTTTTTCTATAGATTATTGAATTCTTACATCTAGAATTTAAGCAATTCCATATAAGAACAATTTAATTAATTCATCTGGTTAAATTTTAGTTCCTTCCAGAATAGTTTCACAAAATGTACCTCTATTTTTTTTAAACTAATTTTAATGTGAATTTGAATTCCGCAAATGTGATGTATACGTATTGATTGATGATCGCTTTTGTTTAACTGCTTTGGTTAGTGACCTATTTTTCAAAACGTTTTACGTCTTAAAAATCTTATTTTTTATTTGACAGCATCTTGACCAAATTGTCGGAATGTCCTTGTTTGACTGCTGTCGCGACAATTGACCTTCAAAAGCTTAAAACTCAGACAAATAGATATTTTTTATTCGATTACATTATAGCCTATATTTTAAAATTCGAATCTGAAAAACAAATTGAAGTCTATTGAGCAAACTTTATTAAAGTGGATATTGTATATGTTTTATTGTTGTAGCATAATGCATTTTATTTCAGGACATAGATTTATTTTACGTATTTCTGTGTGTGACCTTATGAGATTTATTCTTTTTTAAATTTCAGTGGTAAGGAACCTTTGGAATGCTATTTTAATATGCAATATAATCGTTCAACCTTAATAAATGTGCACTAAATGGACATTTATAAGTAGCTCTAACTTTAAATAATATTTTATCGTATGTAGAATTTTACCAAAACATTATCCCTATATTTAAGAACAATAAAGATGTTCAAAATTGTTTTCAAATATTTCCTATTCAGTTAAATGAAGAGTTCACGCGTTAGGAAAACCTGAGTATTTAAAAAGCCAAATGTGTGAAGAATAATTTCAAAAAATGAAACAGTCATTAAACTATGCCTGGTTAGACATAAATTAAATACTTCAATTTTACGAAATGTGCTTAAAACGACATCATATTTTAAATTATTTGTTTTTCTTGCTGACTTAACACTTTCACTAACTCTCCGTCAGGCACGTGAATCTCTGAGATGCATAGTAAAAATAATTTGTGTTGTGTCCAGAGGGTAAGCGGAAATGTGCCCCTGCTTCTTCTATCTGTCTTTCTTCCCTCTCACTACGGTTCAGTGCCAAGGACGCAGGGCCACGGTAGCCCTGCGTCCTGAGTTCGAGCTCAGTACCACCGGAGACCCACCGTGTGGGGAAACGATGCACGTTAAATCTGTCCAGAGATCCAACGTCCTCCCGTTGGTGTGGGGTGGTAGTTAGGAAAGAGGGTGCCAGCTCATGTGTCATTCTCGTCACTTGACCATGATTCAAAATTACAAGGTCCGTCGCCAAAAACCCTCGTGTAGCTGAATAGTGCGACGTAAATATTCATTCACTAAGGACGCGGACGACGATTTTCAATTTCGAGCAACAGGGGCCCTTGAATCTGACAGATTCCCATAGCCGAATTTTTTGTTAATTCATTTGTTCATTCATTTTGTTTTTCATTTTTTTTCTGTAACATAGAAAGTAGCTTTCAGTTTTATACTAAAACAACTATAAAAAAAGTATTTTGCAACTTCTTTAAAGCAATTTTTCACTGGGAATTCGAATATCTCTGAGATGCCGCACAAAGGCGTCATCTGCGAAAACGACCTGAGAGTAACATTCACATGCCCGTTTAATACGACTTAGGAGTGAAGAAATATTTAATGTAAAATGCCCTGCTGAAGACGAAGAACCAAGATAAACAACAGCAAGGAAATTGAAAAATTTCTGATTATATTTTAAATATAATATTACGACATGTGTTGTATACGTATGTATCTTACGGTTTTTGTTGTTCCAGTTTGTGCCAAAATTATTTTCAAAATATGCTATCAGCATTAAATATATTTTTTTATTAATTTTGTATAGGCATAATTAATTGTGTTCATTAAAATGATTATCAAAAAATGTTCCAATTTACCTGGGGTTTTTTTTTTCTTATTTATTATTATTATTTTATTTTCCAATATTTAAATTGATATGTGCCTACTTTTTTTCAAAATTTTGACTTGCATTCCTGTTTCCTTTCTTTTTTTTTTCTTTAACATATCATATTTCCTTTGCTTTGTATCATTTAATATCTAAGGACTATTGAATGCTTGTGTACCACAGGTAGATAAGTAAATATATCTACTACCTATTACTTCAGTAACAATCCATTATATCGATAGGTCGATAATGCTATAGATAATACAAAAATTAAGAGATTCAGTAACACAAACACTGTACCTTATATCAATATTTTAGATAAAGCATTATGCTTTAATGCAGTGTTTCTCAAACTGTGGGGCGTGATAATCCTGCGAGGGGGGCAAACGCATTTTGAAAAGTCGACAACAAAAGATTATTTAAAAAAATGTATTAATTTACAGAAAGAGAACAAATAAAATTTATTCTGGCACAGTAAAAAATAAAATACACATTTACACTGATATAACACGCTTATCAATAAATCAGTACTGCGCAAGGGGTTTTATAATTAATTTAACAATACTAAGAACAATTTTAATAATTACCAGTGACCCCCAAGGCCTTGTCATATCTAAAACTATATGCAAAAATTAAAGCTTATCTTGATAATTTGTACGGTTTATAATAAATCCCTTAATGCCGATTAAAAATTACGTGATTCGCTTCCCAATGCCACCGTTTAATACGTAGGCAAATGTATGTGATGTACTGGGTGTGAGGTAAAACAGGAATAAAAATAAGCAAATTTTTTGAAATAGGTAAATCCTTCACAAACACTGTCAAGGTTATTTTATTGCATTTCAAAGTCTTCGGAATAATATCATGGATAACAGTTCTCAGAAAGATCGTACATCGAAAAGACGTATATATACGTACGGGGCAATTAGGGTACTGGCTGAGCAAGAAGTTTATATACGCCAGAGGCACTCAAGAAGTTAAAGTCGTATTGTAGATTTAACGTCAAAGTATAGTATAATTCAATTCAATGCATTGTTATTGTATGGAGGGGGGCGATGGAAATTATGATTGAATATTGGGTCTCAAATATTGAAAGTTTGAGAAGCACTGCTTTAATGGTAAATCTCACTAAAAATGATTAAATCAACTTCACAAACGTAAGTATTAGGGGGTGCATATGAGCGGTGCTTTGTGCGTATGCTGAGAACTTCTTGAAGCGCGCCTAACGGAGGGTTATTACTGTTTTATGAAAAAGTTAAACACACACACACATAGTGTGTGTGTGTGTGTGTTATAAAGACAGGTATTTTCATTCAATATTACATAGTTTGAATTTTAAGTTCTAATGAATCAAATTGATTCATCATCTTAAGACCAAAATACTATTACTAATTAGTTTATCTAGCGTACGCATTTGGAAATTCGGTCTTTGAATACCGAATTTTTCTAAGGCAGCGAAAAGGACATATTTTAATATCTACTGAATATAAATATATTAACAGCTATGTAGTTATGATGCTCAAATATTAAGTGATTATATATAATGTCAATCTTATATGTGTTTAAAATTATTTAAGTATAAATCTTAAAACATTTTTTTAAAAAAGTATTTTAAGGGGACATGGTACGATTTAAGCAAACATTTTTAATTTAAGGATTTTCAAAATTTTTTTGGTTGGCTCCTATGTGTGTATACTATGTAAAACAGATTTGGTGCTCAAAATTTCATAAAAAAGTTAGCCATTTAATTTTTTAAGGAAAAAACTTAAGATTTGTGAAGTGATTTTAAAATGCTACTCCTCCTACAAAAAATTACGTACACGCAAGAAATTTTATTTACAAGTACGTCCAACTATGTATAACAACAGTTGGTAGAGGTTTTGCGATAACACGATTGGTATTTGTACAACACTTCTTTTTATGAATACTTATTGAAAATTCCTTAAAACATTTGCAAATCTAACTTCAATTATTTTTTTAAAAAAGTATTGCTTTGATTCAAAAATGCATACCAACTTTTGTTACATGTACTATTAACAATAGGTAAAAAAAAGATTCAAAGCATTAGACACAATAAAAAAAAAGCCTTAGCATTTTAAATGAAGACAAACTAGTTATTTTACCTTTCTGAGATAAGTAAGTTTAAAGTTTTGATTTGCCATAGGGATGTGAATAAAAATGAATGTAAAAGCTATAATAATTCTGAGTTTTTTAAGTTTAGAGTTTTCAAATTGTGTGAGGTTATAGAAAAATATATAAAAAATAATTTAAGCTAGAAAAATGAGATTTGATTTTTTGACCGATTTTTGTCAATTAAATCGTACTAATTAAAAATAATTTTAATTAATTTTTAAAGAATTAAAACTTGCGTTTAAATTTTTTTGAAGTTTTGACGATTGAAATATTAATATAAGAATATAAAATATATCTTATGCTTTCTGGAAAAAAGTATAAATCTTATTGTTTTACTAATTTTATTTGAAATATCTAGTTAACTGATATTATTACTAAACTATTTTTTTTTATTCAACAATTTTTTTAGTAATACATTTAACTAAATAATATAAGAGCTCTATTGGAGATTGATAAGGAAATTTTGATCTTCGGGGAAGAAACGAAAATATCTAACCAGGCACTCTCCTTATTTCTTATTCAAGCCAATAAAATTCTCCAGGTCGACTTCCATTTTTAAGCTCAAACACACTGGAACACCTAGTATTTAAAATGGCATATTATTAATGGAATTATAATTCCAACGCGTTACTTGAGCATTGCCTATATTAAACTGCTCGCCTATTGTGCTGAGTTTTTTTTTAAAAAATGAATTTATTTATTTTATTTCAATGAAAATGTTTGTAACAGGAACATTTTCGATTATTATATTGATTATTATTAATTGCTTTTTCTTCAAATTACATAAATTTCTTTTTGATCAAAAAAGTATTGGGCAATATTAATGTTAAGGTACGGAGTTTTTTGTAACTTCAAATTCGTCTGTATGTGTTTAGTCATTTAATAGAAATATTTGAATAAACTTTGTTATCTTGACGAGCACACATCTGTTAATTTTCCTTTTTATCCTGATATGTTATTATTTTACACAATCTAGAAATAATATATTATATACAATTTTTATTCAAAGTTATCTCTTAAAATGATTTTTGTTAATTATGAGACATAAGTTTCAATATTTCGATTGATATTTTTTTCTAAAAACTGTATTTATTATTATTTATACTGTATTGTGTGTCAATAACAAAGCAGGCAATTTTTTTGAGCATAAATATACACAGTCTCAAAGATATCTAAAAATTAAAAAATATTTTTAAGCTAAATGCTTGTTATTTTAAATATTTACATTCACTAAAAAACCTGTGCAAAAATATTATTCATTACTTTTTTCCTATTGTAAGAGAATTGATATTTTCCATGTCATAATTTTAAAATGGAAAATATATTATTATTTAAGTAGAATTTTAAATTCATCATCTAGAGGAATAAATCCCATGCTATGATACATTTTTTCAACATTTTATACATTGAAATGAAAGTTTGTAAGCAATGTACACTTACTTGATTCAAACCCAGACTTGTTTCTTTTACCTCGAGGTCGATTTTAAAATTAAATATGGAGTAAGAATTCCATGACAAAGCTCTGCTTTCAAGACATTTCGAATAGAACTGTCAATTTCAGACGTCCCGTAAACAGTGGAGGATTTTTTAAAGTCTATGTACGTGACATTACGGCTCATATGTTTAGAGGTGGATAAAACCCAGAGGTAAGAGAAAATAGTTTTTCTGGCTTAGAAAAAAGATAACCGAACTGAATTTCATATTTAATACCTTTCTTGGAATTTATTTTCCAATCTCAAAACTATTTACTTAAGTTTAAATAGAGTTAAAACTAACTTTAGCTATACTATTCGCCCACACTTAGACAGTTCTTAGGAAATGTTTTCAAACTAAACAAAAGTTTGTTTGATTTCTCTATTTTTTTTCTGTTTCTAGTTATTACTTTTAAATGTCAAACGCAACATAAAATCCTTGTTAGCATCTTAAATAGTTCAAGTTAAGTATAGATTGTTGAAATTCCTTAATGAAAACTTTATAAATATTTGACAATGAAAAAACATAGATACTTAATATAAAGGAAAGAATGTTATATAAAATAAATTTGGCCTTTTTAAACTGAACATAAACATGCAAGAAAAATATATAAAGTAAAAATCTAATTTGATGTAAGACTTTTTAGTTTAATTTTCTCTTTCATTGTAAAAATGATTGCACATATTTATTATGCAATAACTTTTCCATATTTCTTTTTACTAAATCCATGTTTTTTTAATCAGAAATCAGATGACACAGATTTTGTTATACATACATTTGTACGTATTTAAATACGTTCTTTGAGTAATAGCTTTTAAATATAGATAAAAAGATTTTGAAGTACTGTACAGCTTTCAAATGTAAGCAGATATAGTAAACTTTGATATACAACTTAAGTATTAAGGAAATATCCACCAATACTTTTTCATATTATACTCATTTAGGCATTAAAAATGAAGGCAGTTCTTTTGAAGTGATATGAGTTATAATTAAAATTGATAAGCAATGTGATTTACGCAGTGACTAAAAATCCATTACAAAGCTCTATGGGAATAGAAGTCGGAAAACATTAGACGTTATTATTGCTAATGTTCACGTAAAAAAGTTAAATTCCTAAAACTCAAACATTAATCAGATTAATAAGAAAGCTACAATCGAAAGTTATGTTCCAACAATACATACCGCTTAAATCATGCTAGCACCACCTTAACAATATTAATAATGTTCCCTCCTAATAAGCAGATAACGTTGTCCTTATATAATATGGTAATAACGAAGACATAAGAAAAAGAAAAACTATTTGCGAAGCTTTATACAAATTAGATGTAGATAATACAACCTCCTTATACGCCTGAAGTATCTGAGACTACTGTTGGCGAAGATTATGGAATGTTGGTGCAAATCAACGCGATTTCAGAAGGGTTATAATGTTTTTGAGAGAGAGGATTTTTTGACCCCGGAGAGTATGTTCAGGGAAGATAGACGGTCCCTTGTTGTTTTCGGAGGCGGGAAGTGCTGAACTGTTGTTCGGCTAAGGGAAATGGAATTATTTTGATGAGATCGACGCGCAGGCGGAGTCTTGTGTAAAAGAGAGGAATATAGTTTCTTGAGAATGTGTTAACAAGGCGGATATTGTAATTTGATTGTTATTTGATTAGTGCATTTGATGAAGAGAAATATGTTAATCAAGATAAATTATGTGTAGTTGATTTGAGAAGTAATTAAGAAAGTAATAAAGTTATTAAACGTCAATAGTGAAAATGCATCATACAGGAAATGGCAAGTGAGGTAGAAAATTGATGGTATATTTTCAATCATATTTCAAAATGTATATTGGTATAGCAGGGCTTCTCAAACTTTCAATATACGCGACCCCTATTCAATCATCATTTTCATCGCGCCCCCCTCCATACAATAACAATGTATTGAATTCAATAAAACTATACTTTGACACTAAAGCTACAATACGACTTTAACCTCTTATGTGCCACCGACGTATATAAACGTCTCGTTCAGCCAAAGCATTAGTTTTCTGGACGTATATATACGTCTTTCCAAAGTAAAACATTTTTCTGTGCAGTGAGACCCATAAAATTATTCCTAGGGCTTTAGAATGTAATAAATGGACCTTGACAGTGTTTGCGAAGGATTTACTTATTTCAGAGGATTTTTGCTTATTTCTTTTCTCCTCCCCCTCCCCCGCAAAAAAATATCAAAATACGCTCGTCTACGTGGTAAACGATGTCATTGGAGAGCGAATTGCGTAACTTTTAACAGGCAGTTAAGGAATTAATTATAAACTACAAATTATCAAGATATGCGTTAATACAAGCCCATGGGGTCACTGATAAGTATCGAGCTTGTTCTTAACTTAGTATTGTTAAATTAATAATAAAAAATACATTGTACAGTACTGATACATTTATAAGTGTATTATATCAGTGTAAATGTGTATCCTATATTTTATTATATCAGAAAGTATTTTGTTTGTTTACTTTCAGTAAATTAATAATTTTCTAAATAACCTTTTGTTTTCGACTTTTCAATATGCTCGCGCCCCCTTGCAGAGTTATCACGCCACCCAAGGGAGGCGCGCCGCACAGTTTGAGAAACACTGTGGTAAAGCATATTACAAAACTTGAATTAAAACATTTGTTACATTATCAGTAAATAACTGTTACATCTGAGCTAAATTCAGAACGGTTTACATGATAAATGCAATCATGCGTTCTCCGTTGAATTCAAAATTGACTTTAGGCTTGTACTTGTTCTGCGTGTACAAATTTAAATAAAATTTAAAATTTGATGATTGTTTAAAGATGTCCAAATATTAAAATTCTTCGAAGAGTTTTTCAAAATTATATATATATATATATATATATATATATAAGTATTTTACTATAAATTCTAACGTATTTCTATTATATCTTTGTGCATTATTCTGTTTACAAATATGTACTTTTCAAAAGGGCCTGAAAAAATCAAGCGTTGACAATAGCGAAACACAAAACCTGACTTGCTGGAAACACGCGATTATATTTATCATGTGACTACTATTTTTTGAATGATTGGCTGGAAACACGTGCAATTGATATACAATAACTATTCTCCTTTCAGAAAAATATCTTTAATAAAACGCTTGCAAATATACCAAAAAAAATCTGCTTCAAATTGAAACACGTGAAATCTTTATATCTACTCAGATACGATAAATGAATCTCTATACATAACATCCACATAGCGATTTTTTTTTCAGAAAACCACATTGGCATAAACTTTTCAGAAAACTTAAGTGACTTAAAGTAATGTACTCTTTGTCAAGTATTTTCCACAAAATGCTCAATCCGGGGCCCCCCCCCCCCATCCAATCTGCTGAAATACATCACACATTTTATACGCTTCATGTAACATACCGATTAGCATTAGGCAATACCAAACCAGAAGAAAAAAGTTAAGATATTTTTAAAGAATGTTCTGAAGGGTTTACCCCCCATCCAGCTCTCTACCCTTGCTTTAAGGGGCAATAAATCTTTCCTCTGCCATTTTTCAGTCACCCCGATATATCAAAAAGCTGCAAATAATGAGAAAATAGAATATTGACGCCAAGCACTCGATATCCCATACAGCGCCGGCGCTCCTAGATTCTTTTAGATGACTGAATTTTATTTCGATATTTTAGCTGGAAGAATATAAAACACCTTTAGTGAATCAAGGGAATACAAACCCGAAACTCTTGTTGGGCGTTGCCTTAGTAATCGCTTCTACGATAAAGTCGATACTTTTCTGATATTAAAGTGGCATTTAATCTCGGCAGTGACTGAACTTTCTTTGATGTACGCTACAACATTTGAGCCTGTTTGCTTAGCACGTAAATTTAATTTTGTTTTGTAAAACGAATCGATGGAAGGTTTCCAAAGAACAAATTGTTTTCCCCTCCCGTCGTTTGCTGGGTAAATAAATCTCGGAAAGAGTTGTTTGTGTCCCACTAAATCTCGAAGTGTCTTAAATTCGATAAGTAAATCTCTTATGTGTTTTTAGTTTGGAGTGGAATTTTTAGGACTCAAGATACTCGACTTGGAGACTCCACGGATTGTATGATCTATTCTGGAAAATTCGATGCTAGTCAAACATTTTGATTAAAAAGAAGTACCATGGAATTATTGGTATGTTCTTAAGTTTTTAGGAAAGTGCCATTCAAAATATTTTTAAAAGATGAAATGTTTCGTATTTTGTTTTTGGGTTATATTTTAGATTACATACAAAGGAATTTCATCGGATAAACATTCGATTTCTTAAACAGTTTATCAACAAAATATTGGTAGGAGAGAGAAAATTCCGAGAAATTGTAATGTTTTCATCCAATGTTTTTTTTTTAATATTTTCAATATCCTAGAACCATTTTATACTAGTATTGAGTTAAAATGCGTATGGAAATTTCAGTTTTCAAAGTGCTTTAAAAACTCATCCTCTATTTAAAATTTTAATTTTTAAAACTGTATATTGTTTTTTCCTTAACTTATACATAAGATTCTTTTTTTTTAAACTCTTAACTTTTATTTCTAATTTATAGCTATTACCGTTATTATATGCTTATTATAGAATATTTTACGGTATCTAACTACTTGGGTACTATTTAAAATAAACGTGAGATGTAAAGAATTTTGCAGTTTTCTGACATATTTAACAAATTATAAAAGGAAAAAGTTAAATGTGTACAGAAAAAATTCTTTTCAAACATCGAAATTGGAAAAAAAGAAAAAAACTTTAGAAAATTTTAATAAATTATGTAAACGCAGTTTTCGCATTAAATACACTTTTATGTGAACGAATTTAACATTTATATATATATATATTATAACTACTATTCATTTTTTAAATGAACTAAAGAATAAAATATCTTTAAATTTGACAATAAGTTGAATATTTATCTCAGTCACTATATAAAATTGTTACAAAAACCACCTGTTAAATAAGTGGATATAAATTTTGTTATAGTGTTATAATTTTACGTAGGTAAGTCAAAATAGTTTTGATATTACACAAACACTTCGACAAAAAAAATCAGTTAATAAGATTAAATCATATAATTTAATCCTTTAAGCATATCAATGCAATGAATAATAATTTTTTTGTCTTTCTTCTTTTAAATAGAATTATTATAATTAAATTAAAAATGAGTTTAAAAAAAACATTCGAAAGAAACTGCTTAATGAAGTTATTTAGCCTCCCTATTATGCTTCGCGTTTGATGGAACATCGGCAAGTAAGCCTGAAGAAACCCATTTCAAAAATATATGTGTGATACTTCGCGTTGGTCATGCACGTTAGTAAAAGATATGGCCTGACTTAGAAGTCTTCGTCCAAACCTGCCCATATTTTTACTGCGAAGTGATGTTATCCGTCGTGATGCTACACACCACAGAAGTACTATTGAGCCCACAAATGAGCAAACAGTTAATTATAAATACGACCTTTTCACACTGAACAAAATATAGGGTGACAGATTTACACCTTGGGCCCTGTACTGCAAAAACCACTGTGCGAGACTCACACGTGCATCTGCAACAAAGGACAACTGCAACCCTATCCCCATACTAGGTGGCAGTCTAAACTTTCCGTCTTCACCTTTTCCTTGATAAGGAAGCGATTTAATCGTTTGATAAGACGCTGTTCAGCAAAAACTTTACTAGGACACCTCATCGCGTATCTATGTATACGAAGAATTATTGTCAAAGATAGGGGCAATTTTTTATGAGACTTCTAAATATATGCCGATAAGGTTATGGTTCTAATGAATTGGAATTCCTTTTGTAAAGAAAATTCTTAGACTTGATTTTTATTTTTTTATATTTGATTGACATTTTGTCTTTTGTTTCAATCGAATGAAATTAAATATTGCGTTAAGACATTGAAACCAATTTTTTATTACACTTCAGTACGAAACTAAAACATATTCAATAAATTGTCTGTGGCTTATTTTAATACAATGTTTCTTATAGTCGATTAATTCCACATTAAAAACTCGTACATTTGGGTACTGAAATTTCACTTTATTTTATTAATTCTATTTCATATACAAATATTGTATTCATTGATATATTTCTTACTGTAGAGTATCAACAAATCTCATTCGGAAACTTGATTTTTTCCTTCTAGCACTGCATGCTCATGTTTTATCATCTACAGTGAATATCTTATATGAAAAGAACAAAATTGCGCTGCATATCAATTTATGTAGCCTAAATGAATCCAGTGTTGATATTTGAAAAACATTCTAAAACTCCTTATTTTTAGCGTTCACTTTAAAAATTTAGTATAAAAAGTATTTAATTTTATTTATATTTTTAATTTTTTCCAGTATCATATGTTCGTCTGATTTTAATCTAATCTAACTATAATTTATTTTTATCTATTCCTTTATTTTAACATTTTCTGTAAGTTCATTGAATTTGGTTATAACAGCTGATTATTAAATTTAAAATTTGCTCAACATTTTCTAAATCAGAGGTCAGCGTATTTGAAGTAAAAATTTCTGTATAAAATATTTGCTATGTGAGTATATTTGATGCTTTTTTCCATTAAGATCTCTTCTTTATCTGAGTGAACTTATTACAATTTCTAGTGAAATGAAATAGACTCGTACGAACTAATTTTACTGTATTCTTTTTTTTTCGATCTTATTGCAAACTATTCCAGTCGAAGTCATTTTAATTGATTAGAGTCTTAGCTATTATTTCAACGCTGATTAACTGCTTATATTATAACTGTTTTAATAATATACAAGAAATATATATATAATTAACTTGGTGTTTTGTATAGACCATAAAATATTTAAATTATATTGATTAATATATTTATTACAGTGGAACATTAAATTAAATTACATTCAACAATTCTCTTGTAACAAATATTCAATGCAAAGTTGCTTATACTTAATATAATAACATGTTATTTCCATATGCTTAAATGTGTAATTCTTATGTTATGCATAAGAAATTTTCATGGTAGCCTGTTTTTATAATTCAATTCCATACATAAATTGTATTATTGGGTAATAAAAAAATATTTTTCACTGATAAATATCAAACATTTTCTTACAAATGATTTATAAGATAATATTTATTAATTAATTACCTTTCTCTTCAGTCAACATTACTAATTCATTAAGAATAGTATTCTCTTAATCTTTGTTTAACATTTGCATTAACTATTTACTGATAAGATATAATGTAAAAATACCAAATTCTAAAAATATGTAATTAATTTGTCAATTTTAAGTTTATTTTCATATAATATTAATAAGCTGATTATGAAGTTAGAGACAATTTAATATTATTAATCTAGGAAGTATCGTTGACGATAAATTTTCTATTGCATAAATAGATTAAATTTTATATTGTTTGACAGAAGAAATTCACTTGTGGTCTTCACCAAAGAATCTTTTTTTCCTGTTATAAAACTAATGACGTCCCAATGGTCACGTAGTTTTGCGTGGGAAAGTACCCAAGACAGGGCAATGCCATCGCTTAAGTTCTAGAGCAAGTCAAACTTTGATCGGCCTTTATCCAGCCGAGAGAGAACTAACTGGCACAGTTCCCACGCCAATCTTCGGTTTCAAAGTCCACCGCATGAGGGGTGACAAGGACCAATGTTCGAATGGAAATCCCGGCTACATCAAACAAAAATGATTCTGCGTCATAGGTCCCTTTTGAAGAAGTGACATATTCTACCTTTACAAATACACGAAAAGGGGAAAACCAGACTCTCTCCAAGAGACTACCATACTTTCGCTCAGCCTAATTTCAGAATTGGCTTGTACGCTCTCCTACCAACAATGATCTCTCTAGAATCCAGGTAACGTGCATCACAATGCGTCATACGTAGAATTCACATCAGTAATCCAGCCTTAACAGCTCATTATTGTCTTCTCTTTATTACTTTCCATATGTGTCTGGGACATTGTTTTCTTCTATTTGATTTAATATAAAGGGTATTAAGTTAGAGAATAAATGCACTACCCCAAGATAAATTCATTCAAACCATTTTTTTTTTTTAAAAAAAGGTTTTCAAAACAATTGTTTACCAAGTTAGAACTACTTTGGAGGTGCATGTGGAGTTACTGTTAGAATATTCTGAAAAACAGGAGCTTCTTATCTAGTTTCTAAAAATAGTCTTTGGGATAAAATGTATTAAATGTGTTTTCTACAATATGAAAATTAAAAGTAAATGATACTCTAAGCACAAGGGAACATTTAAAAAACAACAGCAAAAGAATATAATACTGCCAATATATCTTTTTGACAAGATTTTATACAGATGAAATTTTTATATACTATATTATTAATTATATAGTTCAGACATGGCGTCATAACTCTATGAAGATAAGGCAAGTTTCTTTTAAATATAGCATTTGTTTTTAAAAATAAAACACATTTTGGATTTTTCAAATATTAAACTAAACTACACTCAGTGGCGCAGCAGCCCACGAGGCCTAAGACCTACTGTTCCCATCTCAGTTTTCATGATTTGGGGCACCGATGAGTATGAGCAGATCTTCCGGTCAGGTGGTCAGTCTGACGCGAAATCCCCAGTGTGAAGAGCCCAAACAAGCGCGGTACTCAGCTATGGATCCATTAAATTGATGAAATGTTGAGTCGTCCCTGCCCAGCCCGGAGTTTGAACCTTGGACCTACGGCGTGGAGGTGTGATACGCTACCACTCGGCCACTGGACTTCCTTTCAAATATTAATGTAACACATTTTTTATAAAGACAAAAAAGTACTTGTGAAAAAAAATATTACAAATGGAGTTTATCAATTTTTGAAACTAAGAAAAGGTTACTAAAGAGCCTTCCAGAAGTATCGTTCATATAAAAAAACAAGTATTATGAAGGGAGAAAAAAAATAAAGTCAATTCTTTCTCTCCTACTTAGGTTAAAAAAGAAAAATTTCCATTTAGTTTTTCTTTTTATTTAATGGTTACAATTAATATAAATATGTATTTACGTATGACATAATCACAATATTCAGAGGCAAAATAAAAAGCGGTTTTCCTCACAATTTTCCATTTTCCTTTCTAACTAGGTTGTTGAACTATTATTTTTGTTTGTTACTAATTATTCATTAATTAAATTTAATTATTCAAACAAAATAGTATAGTAAAAAGAAATCACATTCGCAGAAATTAGACCATCCCAGGCGGGATTCGAACCCACAATCTTTGGATTAGAAGTCCAACACAATATCCATTGAGGTACAGGGACACAACAGGTAAATTTCCTTTTTATAAATAATGTTGGACTATTATATTTGTTTGTTACGATTTATTTATTAATTAAATAAAAAATGAATTAATATTTGAAAAAAAAAACTGTATTTATATCAAGTGTCATCCACTACAAGTTTACAAAAATGTATTTGAACTGAGTAGATGAATAAAAAGTATTTTATTAATGATTGAATACATGAACAAGATATATATATATATATATATATATATATATAGGAAGAGTGTGAACTAGTAGGAATTGAAAAAAGCATAATAGTCGCATTTGCTTAAGGACATAAGAGGCATTTATCCCTGAACCCTAAGAATCTTCTTAAATGAAAAAATAACTATTTAAGAATAACACATTTACAACCATATGTAAATAAATATATGTATTTTGTTTTGTTGCGAACGGGCATGTATCAGCGTATGCGTGCGTGCGTTAACGTGCACGAAGGTTTATGGACCGACGTTGAAGATTGACGCTCTTAATTAAAAGTCTTATTAATTTTAATATTAGGAAACAAAGCTTTAGTTTTTCACTGTATATAGTATAATTTATTAAGCAACTTTAAATACATATTTTACTAAGTTTTAAATAGATAGGTTGAATTCAAACTTTTTGTAATATTAGATTATTTTTTTTAAAAAAATAATACAATGTGTGTGGTAAAAATTTATATTTTTTGAAAAGCAAAAGAAACAGAAAGTGTTATGCATAATGAACTCAGCGTAAGAAATCAACTTTCTTAAATTTTCTATAACAATAAATAAAACTTTAACATTACAATGTTGTAGCATAACATTTTTTTTAAATCAAATGAGGGTTACATTTTACATTTTGTAAATCAAGAGTCATTGTCTTTGCATTTTGAACTCTTATTATGTGAAGTAAGCCCCTATGAAATATTTGGTGTTTGAGTTTATTCAGTATATTTATTTGAGTGAGTGTATTTTCCCAGTGATATTTTCGATTAAGTTCTCCATTTTTATTATATTTTATTTGAGTACATGTGAGTTTGGGTAAAATGTACTATATTCTTCAAAACTAAAATCTTTGGAGATTTATTTTTTAATTTCTTTTAATGTAAATTCTTTCATAAAATGTCACATATGCTTGATTAAGTTTAAGAATAGTTTGACACTTCTAAAATTTATTTCTTACACACACACAGAGAATATTTTCACTGTCTTTCTTGAAGTTAACTTCTTATGGTACGGTAGGGAAAATGTTTGTTACGCTTTACTCGTTTTGCGTTACCAGTTACGGTTAAGCGATGAACATAAGGTAGAAATGTGAATGAAGTTCCGACTATCCCAAGTTTTTACAAAAACCATCTAATTCTTACTATCTATCTCAAACTAAAATAATTACAGAATCGGAAAGATCATTCTTTTTCGCCACGATATGGTATATATTTTTTTTAAACAAAATAATGATATTTTCTATTTTTTACGATTTATTTTAAAATGAGTCAGAATTGATACACTTTTATGAAAATGATTTCTAAATCATTCCCTTTCAATTTCCTTTCGCGTTAATGAATTGATGTTCTATTCTACAAAAGTTCATGATTTTTTTCTTTTAGAATCAATCGTTTAAAAAAAATGCCAAAAAAATTTTTTTAAAATTTTTTTAAACAATATTCAAAATTTTAATTAAACATTTAATAACTTCATTATTTATAAAAATAATCTCACGAAACTTTTTTCCGTATATAGAATAGTATTATCCGTAATCTGTACAAAGATTGAAAATAAATGGCTTAAAAATTACGGCATTTAAACTTTTTTGTGTGCGTGTTCTTCGTCTAATAGCCATTTTAAGAGAATTTTTTACTATTCTTAAATTTTTGTTTAAAAATTATCGTTGCTTGCAATAGATGTGTGAAATTGTAAACCATTAACTTAAAATTTAAGCATTCAAAAAATAAAAACTTTAATAAAAAGCGCGATTTTACGAAAAGCCAAGTGTTTGGCGACGAAAACCAGTTTCGCACCAAATTGACTATAAACATCTGATTCATCACGTCCACTTCACCTTTTCTTTTTCTTAGGGGTTACATTAGAAAAATTGGAGACTATAACAAATAAAAATAGCCGAATGTGGCGAGTTAAAAAAATGCGAATGAAAAACTTACTTTTGTTTCAATAATGGTATCTACTGAGCAACATTACATAAACTAGGACCTTTTACAAAAAAAAAAAAAAAGATAAAATTTAATGCCCAATGAAGATTTCTTTCAATTAATGAGAATATGAAACGAAAAACAAAAGGGATTTTTGCTTCATGTTATTTCGCATCTTTTATCATCAGATCGAACTCCCTTTCAATTTTTTTTTTTCCGGCCCTGCCGGATGCGCTAAAACGTTCGCCATTAAACTTTTGATGGGAATATATAATCGCTATACGGACAATGATGGATACTGTTAAAGTTGTAAAGCAGCGGTAGCTATTTCAGGAACGACTGTCCATGCAGCTTTAAGACGCAAAAAGACAATTTCGCCTTATTTCTACAAAATAACAGAATGATGTCAATGACAAAATCAAATACTACGATTGATGCAGTGTTTTCGAGATTCTTAAATGATATTGAGTGCAAAACCTAAATTTCTTATTTTAGCTACCACAAGTCTTTGATAACAAAAGTATGTACTGAAACATCCATAAGCATAATGGAAATAGATTAATAATAATGATACTTTTCTATAAATGTATACAATATAAAAAATTTTAGTATTATGTATTGAAAATGAAAATTTGGCTTATACTTATACCTTTTCTATCCTAATTATTTTTTTTGAATACAGTTTGAAATAATAATAATAATTAATTTGTTAATAAAAAAAAAATACTTTAAAATAAAACTTAATTTTACAATTCAATATATGTAAGCCAAAGCAGTTAACTTCTACCGTACATGCACACATTTTTTTTTATACCAGCTTTATTATAAGGATACCTTGATGAATAGTCAGCAAAATTATTTCTTACAAATAACAAATAAATTGAGTCTAAACTATAAGAGACAGTTTTGTTTTTATATATATTCATCAATATGCAATTTATATTTTACACACATACACACACACATGAAGAAGTTAATTTAGCCAAATTTCAAAAGTATTAAGTGAAGTTAAGATCACTATAATGATTTAATGTATATGTAAAATCTAAAGCACATAAATTTTAGATACTTAGAGTAAGGAGCTAATTCATTATTTTTATTTTAAGTATTACTATGGAGTTTTGAATGTTTTTAATAGATGAATTGCTTTGTAATTTACTACCCAAATTGAAAGTATAATTGTTAACTTTTAACAATTAAACATGTGCTTCACGTAATAAATTTAAATGTCGAATGTTAGGTAATTTTCATCAAATTACTACTAATATTTCATTTTTAAAAAAATGGAAGAGCGTTTAAGAACAACATATTGTGATGAATGTACTTTTTTCATACCAACAGAACTTTTGTTTTAACTTTAAATTCACTAGACTAATATCATTGTGGTCATAGTTTAAGAGAAAGACACAAATCAAGATTTTAGTTTTATATATAATTTAAGTTTTGATACTTTTTTTCCCTTAATTTGTTTTTTGACATCATAATCCTTTTTAACACGCTTTTATAAGTTTCACTTGTATGTAATGGAATCTTAAGACTCGATTCTTACCCACTTTAAAAGGTCGGATTAATTCGAAATTTTTGCATACTTGTCAAGGACCGATCACCATACAATGATTTCAAAATTTTGTTCCATTGTCCTCATTAGGATCGTTAAAAATAACGATTTCAAGGAGTCCGAGATTTGGCGACTAATTGCATATAACATTTCCAAATTTGACGAGAATATCCATACTCAATTTTCAAATTTGGCGAGAATATCCATACTCAATTTCCAAATTTGGCGACTAAAAGCCCTTACCCCTTAAAAGATTGGAACTCTAAAAATGAAAACGCTTGTTTTTAATACAAATAAAACAAACAAAAAAGTGTTCTTTATGTGAGAAAGGGGAAAAAAGACTCGTGCATGTGAATATAAATAATTTATGTTCTAAATGCTTAATATTTTTTTTTTATTTTGATAAAGCAATATGTTTAGAAGTGATTATAGGAATAAACATTGTAGCAATACGTTTAAAAGGTGATAACAGGATTGACATTTAATATTTCTTCTTAACACACTGTTATTAGTTTGACATGTATCTGTAGAGACGTAATCTTTGAAATATAACGATATGGGACTCACTCGAGGCCCCGTAAACAGATAGAATACCCTTCAGACCAATTTATTAATATCCATTGAAGAGCACGACTAATCCCAGCAGCCACATAATTCCGGCTCCAAATATCAAATTCAAGCATAAATTCAACAAAGAATAAATAATAGTTTTTAAAACTAAAAAAACAGGCTTTTGTTGTAGATTGAACTAAAAAATGGAAAATAAATTATAGTTTAAAAAAAAAGAAAAAAACATGCTTTTATAGTGAATCGAATAAAAAGTAAAACAATAATTTTTAATATAAGACTAAAATGATTAATGAGAAAATTAATGTCATTTTGGTAAAAGCGAGGTAGGGAGTGTGCTTGGTACTACATTTTTACTCTAACTCAGCATTTCGGAATAGAACTAGTAAGGAAGTATAACAATTAATATAGAGCACCCTGTGATTTTATCCCAATGACATTAATTTTCTCGTTAATCATTTTATTCTTATATTAAGATTTATTTTTTTACTTTTTGGTTCGATTCACTATAAAAGCTTGTTTTTTAGTTTTTTTTTTTTAAAAAAAAACTGTAATTTATTTCTTTTAGCTTTTAAACTTCTTAGAGAATAATCTTTCCTGCTCAAATTCTATGTAGAAAAACTATTGATTACTTATCATAATGCACGCTGGCTAGCCCCCAAAATATTTTTCTAACTACAATCTCAGAATCAATTTATCTAATATTAAAAGAAGAAAAATAAGAAAATCTGAATTATTCCTAGGTCACACACACACACACAACCATTGTTTCATCATTTCCATGACATACTTCCCCACTTATGGTACTCGAACCATCATAATATTAAATTATCCATCAAGCATTAAAGTACAATTGCCTAATACCATCCAAGCTTTTCAAGAAACGATTCCAATTGCTAGAAAGTGGTCTTCTAATCAATCTCGAAGAAACTAAAATAAGGGCAAAAGAAGAAGGAAAGAATTCTTTAAAAAAATAAATAAAAATCGTGAATAAAACGAACGACCGCAGTGAATCACGATACCAATCCAGGAGACGAAACACATTTTCCTCTCGTGAAGAGGAATCCGGGATAGAAAGAAAAATTTCCGATATTTCATTCGAACGCACAATTTCCATTCGAATTCGGAAAGCATCAATCCATTTTCTACCAGAGACTCCCCTTTAAACAGAAGGTGATTCTGGATGATAAATTCATTTCAGTCAAGGGCTTGTCCTGCGCTGTCAGATTGATATCAGCGATCTGGGCAATGGAGGATCAAATCGGATATGAGAGCAGCACTTAGAAGACTTATGGCGAAAGGGAGTTGGTGGACTTTAAGGGAGTGGAGTGTAAGGATATAGTGAAGAGCTTGCTTTAAATTGTGACCTTGAACCGGTGGATTCGTAAGAGTTTTATTTCGATTCAGGATTGGTATTAGGATTGTTTCGCCATTTTGAAGGATAAAAGGATCACCAGGCTCTAAAGCTTGTGTAAGAAATAGATTTTTTAAAATACCCACCCCCCATCGCTAAAGAAATGGGGATGGGATATATAATAATTTATTAAATATGCTTTATTTCGTATGAAAACTAAATATAGGATTGAGTTAAAACTTTTTATGTTGAATATATATTTATATTTCGTGTATTTCGCTATAAGAGTGTATTAATTTTTCATCCTTTAAAATTACATAACTTACTAGGTGTGACAATTAATTAACCGGACTGGTCTTAAAAGTTACCTGTATTGAAAGCAATGTACTAATACCTTTTAATTCCCTTCAACTTATTCTTCTACTCCATCAATACATAGCTGCATACGAGTTTTCCACCGTTCAAAGCAGTATTTTGGGCTCATTAAGTGTCACTATCTTCAGTAAATTTAACATTTTTGCCTTCACCTCTTTTTCAGATAGAAAATGTGTTCCAATTAATCCACTTTCTTCTTTAAGAAACAGGAGAAGTCGTATGGTGCGAGATCTGGTGAGTACGGTGGACGCTCGAGCACAGTAATGCGTTTATCCTCCATGAACTGTATTTATTATAGCGCAATGTTGACCGAGGCGTTGACTTGGTACAAAATCCATGAGTTGTTTCTTTAATGATCTGGTCTTTTCAACAGATTCAAGGAGCTTTTGCATTTCTATGCAAGAGGTTCTGGAACATGTAACAATATTAATTCGCTTTTTAATCATCAGGATTTTTATTCAAAGTTGTAATATTTCATTTATTTTGAAACATTGAAGTAAATTAGAGATGGACAATTTAAGAAAGAGATTCATAAGAGTCAAAATACTTTAAAGAACTTTTTGAGTGTGAAGTAAATTGTGATTTTTTTATTATTATTTATTTTAGACATTTTAGAATCGTGTGATTCATAATATGAATTAGTACAAAAATAAATATATTATCTGATAAAATTGAAATCGACTATTAATAGAGACATTTTGGCGATAGACATCGAAATGCTGATCTCCGGTTAAGTGACAAGGACCACACCTTATCTAGCATTTTTTCACCAAAATACCGCACTACTCTAACGGTAACTTTGAGCCACAAGAGATAAAATCTAAACATGAAATCAAAAATTATCAGAATATAGATGATTTTGCATAATTAAATTTTTTAATGGAATATTGCTGTTTCCGAATGGGAAATTACTGCACATCATTTGAAAGAAGTCGAGAACTTTGAATTCGGATTTCTAAAGTGAACATTTTTGTCAGAATATCCAAAAATTTAAGTATAGAAATTGTGCATTTAAAATCCATGCCAAGCCTGAAAGACCGTAATTCAAATTTTATGTTAATTTTATTTAGTATGTATGCATTAATAAAACTTTTATTTTATTTTAATAGCTACAATAGATTCGAAAACTAAACAGTAATAAACTGTAATACATTAGTTGCAAGTAAAGGTCTATTTTCTATATCTGTAAGTGGTAAATTGCTACAACACAAAGAACTTGTGAATAATAATTTGTTCAAATGTTGATTTGAATTTTTGCTACTGCATTTAAAATTATAGAGCATTAATATGTGATTATTTAGGCAATTAACTAATTCATATTATACTATTTAATAACAGTATTTAAACACGGTTTTCTAAATAAATTTTAAAACTACAAGTATGCATTGAATTTAAAGATAAATATTTATATACAATTCATACAAATTTGTCCAATTATTAATAAGATAGATATTTAGAATTGAAATATTATTCATTGAACAAAACATTCATGATTTATTTACATTTATAATATTTTCGAAAGTAACTACATATGTTCTTAATATTTTATTGAGAAATGTACTGTGTAATAAATACTACATAAAGCGTAGTATAAATTATGTTTAAATGTAATAAATTATACATTTGTACAAATACCTGACACAAAAAATTCAAATTATTATACAAATATCTAAAGTTATTTTAAGAGATGCGTCTATACTATTCTATTTTCCAGTTAAAAGATACGTAGCTTATGCTCGTTATATTTAATAAATTTAAAAATATATTTCCCATTATTCCATTATTTTCAGTTACATGAAAAATAACTATAAAGCACAATTTTTTAAAACAAATTCATCATACATTGTATTTGAAAATTTTACTTCACAATTTAATAAACCGATATTTTAATTGATAGTATAACATTACTAACGTAATGAATTTGTGAAATTTCAAGGACTAAAATTTACATAGAATAAAATTTAAAAATAATTCACAATTATCTTTTACTCATATACGTATAAAAGATAATTGTGACGCCAAACGGGATTTATTCGAAATCGTATCCCTTGGAAAATTAACAGCTTGCATTTTTTAAAGTATCCGTCCACGTTCGAAACCGTGATTTTAAAAAAGGGCATAAATGGATAATTTTCATGATATTTAGTGTTACTTAGATTCGAATACATGTATAAAATTGTTTTAAGGACATTTTGACAAAAAAAATTATTTAACCCGTGGGCACTCGCGCCTGTTTTTGCTACCTTCGTTACTCGCGGGGTGTAGAGAACACCCCAAACTTTAACTTTCGATGTATTTAATTATAAAATAAAAATTAAAGTCGTTATGATACATATTTATAAAGTACAAGATGTGTTTTGTATTATACAAATAAAATTATTTAATTTATTGCACACAAATGAGACTGACACATTAATTTAAACTAAACATAAAAATTTTCATTTTAAAACACATAATTTTATATTTTTTCATAAACCAGTAAAACGTATATGCCAGTAATAAATATAGTTTATAATTAATGAGATAATGATAGTAGAAAGTAGAAAAATAATATTTTAATCATTTTCCAAACTTTCAGAGCAGACTGTATACAAATGCTCAACTTCTCGCGGGAGTTCTCTGCCCTCCAGATAAACTTTTCAAGGTCATTACATTCCAATCGTTCCTTAAAGAAGGATTGCATCACGCCTGAAGGTTCAATGACCTAAAATGTGCAACTACAGAAAAAACCGTGGTTCTGCACATTCTTTTTAGAAATCTGGGAGGATTTTCTTGTTGCTGAGGTGTACAGAACACCCCGCGCGAGTGATCGTGGGTTAAATAAAATATTTCGGCAAAAAAGTAACATTGAATACCCTTTTTTTCAAAATGTTCTCCTTTTGTGAAAAATGTTTCTATAATAATATTATTATAATATTTTACCTGATTATAGCTCAGACCTCTCTGTACAGAGGCTCAAATATAATTTTTGAAAAATTCACATTATTTTCAGAGTTACCACCAATTGAAATATATATAATTATAGTCATTTTTTTCTTAAAATTTCTCCCCTCTGTTGTCGTAAAACATGGATAAACCCACTTCTAAGTTATATATTTCAAAAATTCTAGTTGAACCTCTGTACAGAGGTCTGAGCTATATACAGGCAAAATATTATTATAATAGAAGCTTTTTCACAAAAGGAGTCTATTTTGAAAATTGTTCAATCTATGTTCATTTTTTGTCAAAATATTGTACTTAAATAATTTTTTATTCTAATACTATTCTTAAAACCATCTTATATACATTTTCTAATCTAAGTAACACTAAATATCATAAATATTATCCATTTATACGCTTTTGCAAAATCCCGATTCCGAACGTAGTCGGATACCTTAAAATAAGAAAACATCAGAATCCATCGGACGATATCTTTCCACCAATCATAGCCTCCTACCACGGAAGTCACGAGCATCCAAGATTTCATGTTGCCGCTTTATATAAATAGCTAGGACTCTTGAAATCCTTCTCAGTTTGTGTGTTCGCTGTGTGTTCAATATGTGAAAGTCGCTGCTACTTATTGTAACTTATATGTTTGGTTCTCAGTCTGACAAGAAATTTGCAGTGATTTGTTCTAAAGCACACTTGGTACTCATTCTTTAACCTACAGACCTAATCTTCTTGTCCAGGCTTTGATTTTAACCCCGTATATGTGGCAGGGAGCGCGATACGCTACCACACAAGATGGACTCAACTAGATTAAAAAATGAGTGTGGGCCGTGGGTAGCCTAGTGGTTAGAGCACCAGACTACGGACCGGAAGTCCTGGGTTCGATGCCCGTACCGCCAAGTACCCTCCGAGTACACGCGGAGCTCGTGCTCGTTAAATCAGTGGATCCGAAAGTCTTGTGGACTGAATCACGAGTGCATGAAACTGGAGAAAATTTCCCTCCAATTCAGTTTCATGCCTAAATTGTGGAGGTGGAGATAGGTAGTGTCGCCATCTATCGTTCCTTTGGGGATTTCTCCCAGCTAAATCGTACTGTCACCTGTATGGTGCTCAAGGCTAAAAGCCGACGACAGGCGTACTTCGAGCCCATTGCTACGATGAATTTCGTGGGCCTTGATCCGACTACGTCAGACAGGTGGCATGAACAACAACAAAAAATGAGTACCAAGTGTGCTTTAGAACAAAACACTGTGAATTTATAATTGATTAAACTGAAAGTGACACTCAGGATAAGGTGTCGAAAGCACCATATATTCTGATCAATGTTTGTTGCTAACTGAACGAAAGATTGCGAGAAAGACAAATATCAAAGATGACATTTTATGAGGTTTAATTTTAATTTTTTTTATAATGTTAAATGTATTTCTCTTTTATACCAGTTTCACTTTTTTCTCGTTTTGCTTAACCTCATTCTCTTAGATATATAAATTTATGAAAGATTAAAAGAATCTGTATATTTATTATTTTAGTACTTCTGAAGATTGGAGATTTTATGTTTAGAAAAAAGCACTACATGTTAAAGTAAAATACAGTCATTTACTATTCTTAGTATTCATTTTATATAACTTGGCATGTTGTGACTTTAGACATAATGTAATTGTTTTAGCTTCAAGAATATTTTAATTTCATCTTTAAAAAAAATCGCCATGTTCTGTTTAAATTGCTTTTCTCCTTAACTGAAAAATGTACAGTAAATTCATATTTTAAACCTGAAAATGTTTTGAGTTCGTATAACTAAAATATATCAGTTATTAGTATTTTATTATAAGCTTCGCACATCTACATAAATTCAGAAAGTACCAAACCTATACAAATGTAGACTACACTCGATATTATTAATAAAAAATTCTTAAGCAAAAATAAGTTATTATTTCTCTTTTTATTTTTCGTTTCAGAAAATTATACACATAAAAAACAATTTGAATATAGCAATGAAAATGTTTGAATCATATTTGTGGAAAAAATGCAAGGTACAGATACATTTGAAGTTTTTATTTTCTACTTTCCCCCTTTTTTCACTCTTTTTTGTTTACATCTTAAAGTATCAGTATTTACAACTTTACTTCACTCTTGAAAGACATATTTTGAGACAGCTCTTCTCAGCATCTGAGCAAATTTAATAATTACCATATTCGTGCGCCATTTGTTCTTAATACCAAAATATCAACGTAAAAAATCTTCAACTCTTCTACATTCTCTTTTTATTCTTACAATATATTCTACTGACTGAAAAAAATACATATGATACTTATGACTAAAGACATAAATCAATCCAATGAAACTAAATGTACATTTAATATCACTTTTCTTTTATCTGAGTGTTTAAATATATATATATCTTTTGGAATCGAATAAAACTCTACCGTCACACATCGACAAACCCGATAACCTTAATATTTCCTTCTACAAGACACTCAAGGCTCATTGGGTAAAGTAAAACAGAACGAGAAGGTAATAAAAAAAAATTGAGATTTTAAGACCAATTTGGCCCTAAGATTATTACCCGCTTAATGACAGCGTGACATAAATACAGCAAAAGAATTTCCTTCCTTCGAACAAGACTGTCAAATGAGAAAAATAAAACGAAAAATAAGAATTTCGACAGGCACGCCACACACTGGTAATTACGGTACTCACGACTCTAATTTAGGGTGCATATCAAACAGTGCATCTACATACGGATGAAGTCCTTAGGGACAGGCATAGCACCCGGGTTTACGTGACGTTCACCGATCGGAAGTGGGTGGTGATCCCTCACCACACCCTGTCGTCCAGTTCCTCCTCCGTGACTCGGACAATTGTTTTTCCTACCCTTTTTAAGCTTTTTTTCAGTTTGCGGTTGGACATATTTTTTTATTCTTTTGACTGTCAAAGGATCGTGCATGGAATACGTAATAATAGAAAAGTACTCTAATTAAATAAAATAAAAAACGAAAAAGAAAATAAGACTAAATGTGTTTTTCTCGACATTTTTTTAATGATTACGTTTAATGTTTTTCTGTTTCGTTTGAAACATTATGTTACTTAGTTCAATTTTAAATATATATAGATTTTCTACTGCATATATTATAACTCATCACTTTTCTCAATCATTATATTCACAAGACTCTTGGATAGTGCATAATTATTGCGTAAATAATATTGTGATGTTATGAAAAGTTAGTAATGATCAAATTTTAAAGCATACTTTTGATATTTTGCTTTAAAATACATATACATAAAGAATATTAATTTACTAAGCATAAGAGTATGACTGGAGGTGTATAAAACGTTTATATGCAATTACATCTATACATAACAGATCTTATAAAAGCCTTTAAAAAATTATAACTCTATTTTTTCCATTTTACATAACCACTCGTAGCAATCTAATATTTTGAATTCAATTTATCTCCGTATATATAAACTGAAGAGTCAGAAAAACTAGTATAGGTGTGCAAACAACGCGATGCATTCTGCATCGACTTTATAAGAAATAGATTTATTAAAATAGTTTCTGCTGCTACAACCTGCTAGTGTTTAAGTGCGTTTAAGTGATTTTGAATTAACCCGGGAGAGGTCGCTCGGGTCACAGAGTCACCCCAGGCTTATGAAATTTTTAATTATGGGAAAACTATTTATTTGTTATTAATGACCTCTTCAGTATCCTCCTACATGACAGTCTTCATGGGAACTAAACATGAATTTATCCATATATTTCTCTTTTTTGGGAGTGGCAAACGTTTTCTTACAATCTTATAGTACTTGGAGTGACTGAAATCCTCGCATGATCACTTTGTTCTAAAATATATTCTTTGAACAGGCTACTTTTTTCCCCTGTGAACAACTTAGTCGTTTTCATTGCTGTATTGTATGACTCATTATGGTTTGTAAATATAAATGAGCAGAATTAAGTAAAGAAATGGGCAACATAATGGGTGATATTATTGGATAAAGATAAAACTGATCAAGCAGAGAAGTACCTTATGAAATAATGGATATTAATCATGATAGCAAAAGTACATTTGAGAAAATTAATGAACATGAAACTTTTGAGTTGAAAGGAAAGTCTTCAAATACAACCTAAAAAGCTCCATCAAGAAAATATATGAAGTCACAAGTGAACCACAAGACACACTGCGCCCTGTCAAAAAGACACGAGCAATAAAAGGTTCAACATACTAATTGTCGATCGTCAAAGGACAATGAAACTACAATAACTTGAACAAAATATGACAGTTTTACCAGCAAATAACATTCCAGTAACGATAGCAAAAAGTGTCTGTGATTTGTGTCCTTTATTTAAATCACTCACTTTTGAAACATTTTAGTTCAGTTTGATTGGTTTTTTTCCCCAGATTATTAAGGGAAAATGAAAAGTCCTTACAAGTAGTTCAGTATACTTTCTCTTAGCTAAATTATTTACTGATATTACAGTTTTTATCATATACAATAGAAATGATTCTAAAAGAAGTTTTGGAAGGGACTCCGTTACCCTGCATGACCACTAATGTTAGTGTAGAGTGCGCGACTTCTTTCGGGTTAAGTGAATGAAATAGTCGGCGCGCAAGAGAATTGAAATAGCTATTTTGAGGTAGCGATGAAAGTTAGATTTTGTGAGCTCAATCATTATACGAGTGTACCTTGAACATCGGTTACCCTGTAAAATGTCAAATATTCTACATGGGTGGAGACAGAAAAGGCATTGAAAAATGAAACTGATGGAAATAGATCGATTGATGAAAATCTTTGTTCTTGTAAAATGTCAAAACTTTACACAGTTACAAAAACTTGAATGAAGACTACGCTAACGTTTTGTGTAAAAATGTTTCAAGGACCATTTACTGATATGAGCTAAAAGACGTAAAAACTGACCTATGGAAAAAATCGTTTGAAAAGCATTTTAAAATTAAAGCTTTCAAATTTGTGTGACCACCAAGAATCATTGAATTGTTGATTTTGGAAAACACTTGAGGAGAACATCTACTTTGATTCCAATTTTCATTCCCAATCCGGGGGTTCGAAGATTCATACTTTATTTTTCACTATTAGAAAAACAAGTAAACACACATCATTGTGTTGTCTGAAAAAATTAATAGTAGAATTTGGAGGACGCGTTTACAATAACTATTACAAAAGAAATTTTTAAATAATAGTAGAGTCGGGGGAAATTCACAGATTTCTCTTTGAACTTATTAAATACAGATAATGATATTGCACCTGAGTTACTTATTGACTTGAAGTCAAATTTACAGTTGGAAGAAAATATTTATTGTATGACAAATTTTACAAATCTTTGTCAGCTAAAAAAATTGAATGTATTAACAATTTTTTAAGGGAAGGGGGATTACTCTTTTTATTTTAGTCGACATACATTTCTGAGTAAAATTATTTTCATGGATATCAACAAAAGTAAATATAGATGTTAGTTTGCTGGTATAAGTTGCAGCCATGTGATGAGAATTTTTAACAAGCAATCTCCTCCTGATTGAAAACAAACAGTAGAAATGTTACATAGGGTACTCATTTGTTTCACTAAACTTTCCAAAATAAAATGTTCTCACTCCTCAAAACTTGATTTATACTCACTCAAAACAGTAACACATAATTTGAGTTAAGCAAAAAAATTCTCAGTACAAAGGAAAAAAACTGCAAATTGAATTAGATGAATTTAAAAAAATAAGAAATTTAATTCATTGTAATGTGACGTCCTAGAAAGGGAATCAAGTACGTCTAAAGTTAATATAACAACAATTTTGTTCCATAGCTTATTGTTAAAACTTTAGACGTACTTCTATTCTTCCACGTTAACCAAGTTCTCAATTCTTATTCGCTTTCCCGATATGAGGTAGATTCTACTACTGATAGTAGTCTTTTACCCGGGAGATGTCGCTCGGGTCACAGAGTCACCCCAGGCTAATAGCACTTACTTCAAGACAGGATATTAAATAATTATCACAGTCATTCATAATTTTCTGTCTTATCTTCTGCCTGGCTATGTTTCTGGATTGTATATTAAATCAAAGCCGCAAGGCTATAATGAGCAAACTGTCAATTGGATTGATTGGGTAGGCATCTCAGTACACTCCTAGCTTTAAAAAATGGAGTACGAACGGTAGGGAATCGAAATCTGTAATTCTAGGAAAACTGTTTATTTTTACAGGACATCTTGCGTATTCTCCTATGACATCTTCTGAACTGAAGTATTTTTTCATATTCGTTTCCTTTTAAATGGCAAACGGTTTTTTTTTTTTGCAATCTTGGTTTTGCGTTGATTCTCTTCGCGTGACAACTTTTGGTCCAAAATATTTACTATAAACTGCCTACATTTTCGTTTTGTGACGAATTAGCGGTTTGATTGCTGTGATCAACCATTCATTATGTTTTTAATGTAAATCAACAATATAAAAAAAAAGTATATGGACACCTACGGTCTCCATTGGATGAAGATGAAACTTCGGAAAAAGAAATTTTGATCAATCAAGAGAAGTAACTCATGAAATAATGAATATTAACACGATAGAAAAAATTAATTTGTGCAAAGCGATGCACATAAAACGTTTGTGCGAAAGAAAAATTTCCAAATGCTGCCTAAGGAACTCCATCTAAAAAAATATAAAGCCATAAATGCAGCACGTTTTACCATGTCAAAAAACCACAAGCACACACAAGAAAAAGTTCAATAAGCTATATTTATGAATTATTTAAAGATAATAAAACTACAATAACTTGAACAATATACGACAGTTTTGCTTGCAAATATCATTCCTGTAATGTTAGTGAAAGTTGTCTGTGGTTTTGTGTTCTTTATTAAAGTCACGCACTTTTAGAACATTTTAGTTCAGCTAGATTGGATTTTTTTTTCTGAAATTATCAAGCAAATATTGAAAAGTCCTTAAAAGTAGGTAAGTATACTTTAACTTAGTTAAATTATCGACTGGAATTACGATTTTGATCGTGTACAATACAAGTAAATATAAAAAATGAACTGTGGTAGCGCTATCACCCCGCTCGGTCATTTATGTTAGTATAGAGTGTACATCTTCTCCTGGGTTAGTATATTCATATAATCAAGCTCAAAGAATGGATTAAAGGTCGATAAAACGAAACTGAATAACTAAATTAAACGAAAATTTCAAAATGTTTCGTTTTATATTTTAAGATAGTAATTTTCTCAGAGCGCAGTATAAACGTAAATTTATTCCAATGTCAAGTTTTATTGGTTTTTTCTTTTTTAATGCATTGGAATTTGCACTTTAATAACAGCACATGAGCTTAATATTTTTCGAAATCCTTTGAGTTTTTACTTAATTATTGCGATTTAAGTTCCTCAAATGTAGCATTAAAATAATTCTAATAATAAATTAATAACATAACCAATTTAATTTCAACAATTATAAAACACGTGAATGTCAATAAATTTATTCTCATCAAGAAGTTTTGTAACGCACAACTTTTAGAATTGATAATTTTTTTTTTTTTAAAAAGGAAACTGAAATTCATCAAAAAAGAATTCTGAATTGAAAAGTGTTCATAAGAAAACTACAAACATTTGTATGTTAGGCCTTCGTTACAAATCCTATTGAAATATTCATCATTTTAAAAAACTGTAAAATTAGGTAAGATTACCTTTCATACATTAAATACTATTTCATGAAATTTCAAGATGTAAAAAAAAATTGAATGAGAAATGAAAAACGGCATATATTTCTCATTGCAAGAAAAAAATTTCTAAATGCTGATTAAAATTCAGATTCAAAAGGGGCTTTGTGACCTATTTTTTTGTTGTATGTATTTCTTCAAGTATTTTTTTTAATAAAAAAAAATTCTAAAACCATACAAGTCACTTTTCCAAATAAAGTTAATTAATTTCATATAAAAATCAAAGTAAAATGAGAACAAAGGTTCTGAATTCTTTTTATTTATGGAGTGTAAGACAACCACTTATTTTTGATTAAAGGATATAAGCAAAAACTACATTTGAAAGGAGAACAAATAATCTTACAGAACCCTTATATTTCTTGCTAAAAAACCTTAAAAACAACAACTCTGTTTAAAAAGCTTACATTTTTGATTACATTTGGTTCTCTCTACATTCTTTTGAAATCCTACTTTTTCACTTTTATTAGAAAAAACTGAAAAAAAAATTATTATTATTCAAAAGACCGAGTCATGTATATAACTATAAATTAGCATTTACAAACAAAATATCCTTAAAGAAAATATGCTTTACATCCTATAAATTACTCAAATAAAATGATCCATGTATTACTTCAAATCACCTTATTCACCTACCGGACATTGAGTAATTAAATTTGTTAGTATTAATATGCAACAACTTACAAGAGCATTTCGTCGAAATTGTCAATGTGCTGTTTATCACGCAAAATTAATTATCATGTCAATTTTCTCTCAACTCGTTTAAACATTCTGAATCCAAAATTAAATTATTCGTTTGTAAGTAAATATTATTGAATTAGAAATTTTGCAATTGTGTGCATTGTCTATGTTTTAAGTTTAATTCTATCTAATAAAATTAGTTTACAAACATAATTTCATTAATATTGCGTTACTGTTGAGATTCATCAATTTCAGTTAGGAGCTCAAGTTGATTAATTAAATTTCTGATATTTTAGCTGTACGGTTAAAGTCTCCAGACTTTAGAAATTAAATGCTTATTTGCTCACATATATATAAATATGTGTAATATTTATTAATAGGGCGTGTTTTATATTTAAAAGGGAACTATACACAACTTATTATTGCAAATATAATGAACAGATATTATTCAGAATTACTAGAACTCCCTCCCCATAGCTGTTATATATCCAATTAGATTTTAGCCGCGTAGGTGTAACAATAACCAATGACTAGCAGTCTTGAGAATAAAAATAAATTTAAGTAGTTTCGGCACCTGATCGAATGTTTATTGTGAATCAACATGAGGAAATATTTTAAGGATTTTTTATAGTTTAAAATATCCTTTATATATATATATGTGTGTGTGTGTAATAATTCCAATAATTTAATCTGTAATAACTCTTGATTTACTTAAGGTCCAGTCCTTCAGGACAACTGTGATTGATTGATTGATTGAATATTAACGTCGCACTCTTCAGCTACACGAGGGCTTTTGGCGACGGAAAACGTAATTTTGAACCATGGTCAAGTGACGTGGACGACACCTGAGCTGGCAGCCCCCTCTCCTAACTACCACACCACACCAACGGGAGGACGTTTCAGCTCTCAACAGATTTAACGAGCATCGCTGCTCTACACGGAGGGTCTTTAGTGGTACAGGGCTCGAATCAGCCACGATCCGATACCCATACCACTTGGCTACAGCGGCCACACCACATTGCGCGAACTGGGCTCGAACTGGTACTGGGCTCGAACTCGTGACAAGGCAAGCCACAACAAGCCACAATCCGATACCTATACCACTCGGCTACCGCGGCCACCAGGACAACTGTGTAATCATTTTAATTGGTTACCCGCCTACCGGGGACTTTTGAAACTATGTCCTTCCACCTCCAAAATTACGTGATGTCCCATTGCATATAAAGAGCAAGACTCTAAAAAGCCCTCTCCCTCTTCGCTCGCCTCTCTGTAAACATGTAGCCAGCCGACTGCCGCGCGTTGTGTGTTTGTTTGTTGTCTTTGTCTGTGTTGTACCGTCCATATTTTATGTTTGTAATATGCCTATGTGTTTCAAGAAGTGCAATAAATTGGAGTTAATAAATTACAAGACTGTCTCTTCGATACTACAGTAATCGTCCACTCACCACGTAATACCGGAATCACTCTCCAATGGCCACGCCCTATCCTTTCATTCGTAATAGCATCCACTCGCCACGACAAACTATGCCACACTAAAAATTTATTTATATATATATATATATATATGGGACGATGTACTACAGAAAACATTATAAAGACGGTTATGTCACATACGCATCCAACCCAAATGCCAATTTAAGCCATGTGATGTACCGGTAAATCGGGTTTTTACTGATCTACAGGACTGTTCATCCCCACGGAAAAATTCAGTGAACGACCTATCGCCTGATAAGGAAGCTCGAGACTGATGCACATATGACTTACCGGTCGCGATAGTGTTAAGAATGGAAATTTGAATATTATGTGTATACTAATAAATTTTGTTAAATGGAATAACTTTATCCAGCATATCAGTAAAAAAATCCATGGCAGTGTCATAAACACAAGATGATATCCATTTAGACAATACATCCGATTTCATTTATATTTCATTATTTTGCCATCGTACTTAAGGCTAGATTTCAACGCACATGAATTAAGCTGCTTTAAAATATTTGAATTCTAATAGTATTGGTCTCATTCATAAATTATACTGTTTTGAAGCTGTGAATGTGTGCAATTTAATTATTGGATTTTATTTGGGGAATGGTTGAGGATTTGAGGTACATGATATTAATAATCTTTCAATGAAGTTTAAAAATGTGCTTCAATTGCATTCGAATTCATTCCTTCACCCAAAAGTGATACTAAATCAGTTATTAAATATAGCTTAAGCTATTTATTTCGAATATTCCAGGTATGGAGATTAATTATAAACTACATTCAGCATTACGGTTCGATTGAACTAAGGTCTATACTGAACAACTCTTTACATAATCTGTATGTCATGTATGAAATTCCATTAAGGCTGTTTTCGCCATATGTACAATAATGTGGACTTAATGTGGAGCACATTTTCGGACAGAAAAAATGCCTCAATTTTTATAAACATTTGTGACATTGTAACTCGTGCATTTGTTTATAACATAGTGTTTTTAAAATTTCAAAATATTTCATAAATAATTTTTCTTTTAAAATGTAAAGGAATAGCTTATTTAGCATTACGGTATAGGACAGAGGGGGAGGGCAAACCTTTATGGATCAACGTGCCATTTTTTTCAAAAGAAATACTTAATGAGGTATAGACGTGCCGTCAAATAATTTCGACTTGTGATTATTGGGAAAAAAATGAAACTAATTACTAACAACACGAAACTCTTTATTTACTGCAGAAAACTATCTTTTGTATTTTATAATAATAAATGTTTTAGTTAAACGTGTAATTCAAATTATATAAAGTAACATTAGTGGGATTTCTGTTGTTGCAGATTAGATGACAAATAAATTATATTAGGATTGGGTAAGATGTGTTACTTTTAACAGAATGGATGCTGAATTGAGTCATCTGCAGAAATGGTTTCTAAGCGAGTCTTTAATGTTTTCATCTCTGAAAATAATGACTCATAGGCATAGGTCGATGAAAATATGGCTAAAATAGCACGAGCCTATTTCTTCAAACAGTTAAACGTATCTGGAATCGAATTCAATGTTTTCAAAATTTCGTTACAGTTATTTTTACTTATACTGTTTGTTAATCTTTCTGTTTTAATCAATTCTATCTTTTCCTTGTTCCAATAAATTTTTGAATCCATATTGAACTAGACTGGAAATAAGTAATTTGCATTTCAAATTCTTAATTTCCAACCAATCGAATTGGGGCAAGTTCAATTTTAAGATGATGTCACATCAGGGTACATAATAAACTTGAGCGTTTTTGATAATTATTTGAACTGAAAAATCTCACAGAAAATTCCTTGATTGAAAAGTCAATCGTAGTTTGTTTTGACCGATGGTGTGCCCAAAATATTGTTCCGCGTGCAATCAATGTCACGCGTGCCAATAGTTCGCCATCCCTAGTATAGGAGAAAAAATGCAAAACACATTTTATAAAAGAAAATATGTGTCAACTCGGTTAAATGAGTAGTATGATAAAATAAGTAATTCTCTACAGGAGAGTGAATCCAGAATATAATATTAATGTTCGAGTATTTTTATATCTGAATACTATTCCAAATTTGGATTCTTTTCTGTAACATTAACCGCGCGCGCGAAGACAGCCTTAAATGCTAAGCTCATATATGTCTCTTAAATTATTTATATTATTTTCAAATTGTTCATATAAAATATTTTTAAGAGTTTTAAGTTTATTTTTCGTTTACTTATTAAAAAAGCAATTGAAGTATTCTATTTCCGAGTATTAAACACGCACACATTTAATAAAACAGTAGCATGAAAAAAAAATATAATAATAGACTCATTCATAAGTTAAAGACCATTCAATTGAATAAAAATATGTAGTATATGGGACGAGGGAAATTCTATTACATGACCCGAATGATCATTTATTTCTCTCAAACGTTATCATTTCCTACATTCAACCATTTGTTGCATTTCTTCACGAGCTTGAAATTCCTAAAAAATATTCACTTTTCTACCGCCAATGCATTAAGCCAGGTGGTTACCTATAGTTTTCAACTTTTCATCTGTTCCAAAACGTTTACCACTGAGATAGTTTTACCTTCTTTTCCTAGAAAAAAACATCTCTTCTGGAAAAGAGTCCTCAGTCAAAGCTAGTTTTGAAAGGTTTCATAATGAGCCATAAAAGTTGTAATGGACACCTACCTGGGAAGCCAAATCTTCATCTACTCGACCTATATCTGTAGGAGGTAAAGATTGATGACCCAAACTAGCCATGAGAAATACAATTTATTGTTACCAAAATAATAAATCTAAGACAAACTGTAAAGGGAAACTTTAGAGTGATAGAACAATAGTTCAAATTCCTATGTGAATAAGCGCACAAAATCTTAATAGCTTAACTTTACTCAAAGTTATCTTAAGAATCCCAACTTCCTTAATTTATTTTAATACCTAAAGCCCGTCCTATATTCACAGGCCTAAATTTTGATCCCTACCGTAACAACACTGCTTTCAGCGACTGAGCTTCTTTTCTTTCTCCTACGATTATTAAACTTCCACTATATATATACTAACCAATCTGCACATCAAGGTTTCTTCTTGAGAGGGTTGGCTGTGAAATAACTCGATTGCTGGTCTTAAAGATTCCCCAAGAGCATTAATAGAAATTCAGCTTAAGGCCCCGTCACAAAGTATTCCTAGAGATGCCCCAGAAGACCCGCCTAGTACCACCTAATTCGAGTCATTTCGAATCTATTACCACTGAAGACCCACCGTGTATGGTCGAGCACGTACATCTGTCGAGATCTCAAACGTCTTCCCACTGTTATGGTATTGTAGTTAGGAGAGGGAGATGACAGCTCAGGGTTCGTCCTCGTCACTTGACCATGGTTCAAAATTATGAAGTCCATTGGCAAAAGCCCTCAAGTAGCTGAACAGTGGGACGTTAATATTCACCTACTCACTCTAGCTAACTCAGATGTCGCCCCCTTTCACTTAACCTCATTTAACCATGGTTCAAAATTACGAGGTGGAGCATCAATTACTCTTGCGTTGTTTCAAAGTGTGACGATAATTAAAACACAAAATAAAAAAACACCATACATATAATTATCTAATATCTATAAAAAAGAAACAGGAACAAAAAGAAATATCTCATTAATTTTCTCAATTCTGAGAATAATTCAGTTATAGCATTTTTATTAAAAAATATCTTTACAAGTATTTATGTAAGTTTTTACAACTACTAAAATCTTCTACTTATGAAATCGCAATTATTAGGGATTAAAAAATATATTAATATAGTTGTGAAACAAATAGTGATGTCATCAGAAATTTAAAACGTTACACTAATTTTACTTGCATTCAAACCTTGTAATTTTTTAACTTATTATGCAGTTCTTTAAGATTCGAGAGAAAATTTACTTTTTTTAATGTTAACTTAAAATATTGAACGGAACAGTAAATATCATTAAGGCTGTTAGAAGTCAATATTACAGAAATAAGTGTCAAAGTAGTATAAGGAATCCGAGTACGATTTTGAAAATGCGTGTAAATTAATACGTTTTATGATATTCAGTGTCACTTTAATTGGAGTAAACAGATACAATTCTCTTAAGAATATTACTACACTAAAAAATTACCTATATGCAATTTTTTGGCAAAAAATGAATGGCATACTTTAAAAAAATCTACTTTTATTTCAAATATAATCGAACCTTTACATAACGAACCTCTACATTGTGAATCTTTTCTAAAAGTGAACATTTTCCTGGAACCTTGCACTTTCACGATTTTTTTCGTAAAATAACCTCTCTATATCGAAGTGCATTTTCTATATAACGAACTTTTTCTTTTGTAATTATATTTTTTTCTCCCTATTTTTATATATAAAGCATTTCTCTGAACATATCAAGTTATTCTGTCTTTAATACATTTTATGGTGGTCATAAATATGAACTGGTTTTATTAGATCCTAACTCCCCGAGGGCAATAGAGTTCTGGATGTTTCATCCAAGAAGTGCAACCTTTAACCTTTCCTCCAAGTGATTTGTCCAGAAACAACTTCGAAATCCCCTTTCACACTCAGTGGAGTTGTGACGTGTCCCCGCGTTCTAGTTATAAAATAATGTATGTTTAATATTACTTGTATGCTTTAAATTAGAAAATGTCTTTAAATTTTTTAATTTTAATATAAAATTATTTTTTTAATACTGAAAATACAGTGTATTTATTCTATGACGTTCTGTTTTCTCGTTTTCCTTGAAGTTTTTCTTTCTATCCTTTTTTATGAGTAAGATATATAAATAAACATATATTAATTTTTAAAAAAATGTGTGAATAATTACTCTTTAATACATAGTGTGTATGAATTTAAAATTTGTTTTATGGGGTTTATAAAGTATATTAAAAAGAACCTCTATATAATGAATTTTCCATGTAACGAACTTTTTTCAAGGATTTAGTGACTTCTTTATATAGAGATCCAACTGTATTTCTATAATAATAATAATTATATTTTATATACATAATAGCCTGAACTAGGAATTGCAAAAAATTCACATTATTTTCAGAGTTGCGTACGAAGTTACGCATCAATTATTATGAAAGTAATAACTGATTTTTTGGTTAAAATTTCTTTGTTATGATGCATTAAAATATGAATAAATTGACTTCTAAGGAATATATTTCAAAAGTCTTAATTCAGGTTATGTTTAGAAGACTAAGCTATACATATAGAGCACATTATTATTATTATAGCAGCATTTACCATGAAAGAAGAGCTTTTGAAAATGTGTCATTCTTTCTTCATTTTTGACCAAAAAACTACTTTTAAATAATTTCTGATGATAATATTTTTAATTAATTTTGATTGGATATTTCAATTCAAATATCACGTCAATGATTTCACGTATCACAAAAAACCCATTAATTTAAACGCTTTTTTAAAACCACGTTCTGAACGTAGTCGGATACCGTCTCGGGGGTGATAAATTTATCTAGAAGTCTGAAAATATAAACAATTTTCAAACAGGTATACTTTTTTTAAAATTTAAATTAAATAATTTGAATCTTTTACACATTATTTATAAAGGAATGGGGATTTAGAAAAGTATAAAATACTTAAAATATAATCATAATTTTAAAAATTATAAGCATATGAAAATAAGAAACTTTTCTATAAGAATTATTTATTGAGTTTTACGCCGCGCATGCTATTTTCTAAAATAGTAGCTTTAATTATTAGCTATAAATTGATTTATAAAGTTAAACTTATTCTTTTTACACTGTAGCTATTTTTATATAATAGAATAATAACATACATATTTTAATAAATAAAAATACATTTTTAAAAAATATTTAAAAAATTGCAATATTTTACAAATATTTTAAAATACAAAAGATACACAATACTAAAATTATATAGGGTTTAAAGAGTATGAGGCATTTTATAATTCGTTAAAGTTTTATACATCAGAGATTACTATTTTAGAAAATAGTGCGTGCAACTCAAAAAATATTTAGTATTTATTATAGAATTTTCATATGCTTATGATTTTTAAAATTATTATTATATTTTAAACATTTTATACTTTTCTGAAGCCCTATTCTTTTATAAATAATGTATAAAATGTTCGAATCATTTAATTTAAATTTAAAAGAATTACACCTGTTTGAAAATTGTTTATAATTTTAGACTTCTAGAAAAATTTAACACCCCTGAGACATCTTAAGAAGAATTAAGTATTAAGTTTAAATATTGTTCTAATTACTTGAAACTACTGTATCATTCTCTTAAATGTTTCAGAAAAAATTTTAGACCTATATTATTTAGGAGTCACGAAAATGGTCAATTCAAAATTATATCATAAATTCAAATTCATAATTCTAAGCTTTATCAAAAATTCGGCGTTTTGTCAGAAGATTAACAATAAATACCTAGCTGTACCTTCAGGATCGAGAACACTTTTCTGACTTTGTATATTCCTCCAACGTTCTTAAGTTCTCAAACTACACTCCGGATTGGTGTGCCAACAGAGTTCCAGGAAATTGGAATCCCGAATGCTGGGAGGAAGTCCCTAAGGACACCCGGGACAAACATCAGAATATTGAATTTTCCATCGTCTATCTTCAGATCGCATGTACTTTACGAGGTTGAGATTTAGATTTTAGTTTTCAACTTTTGGGGCTTTGTGGAGAGATGCAGATTTAAAACTCAAATTTCATTTTTCGTTTTGGTTTCTGGGTTCAACAAATGGTAACTTTGTACTTCTTTTATAAGATTAGATTATTCGAATTGGGTATAAAGTGGATTTGGTTTTTGAGAGACGTTTAATCCAATTTGGACTTGATGATAAATTTTTCAGAAGGAAAGTTTTGAGGCCTTTTGTGTATGTCGGGATTCTTTTCCTTAAGAATATATATTTATATATTATTTGGAAGATATGATTTTTGGATTCAAGTATTCTTTGTTCTGTTTCTTTCTTTCGTGCTAGCTTTGGAATTCTAAATCTGAATCCAATTCAATTCCACAAATATCATTTTAAAACTCAGGAACAGGAGATCATTTAATATATTTTTAAAATAAGATATGTTAAACATGTAATTTCAATTAATTAAATAAATGTATTAGTTAATATTTTAGTACTCTCCAATACTTACTAATTTAGACGAGCACAAGATTAAGTACTAAATTACTTTTTTATTTGAAAAACACTTATTATTTGCTGAATTATATATTATTTACTAAATTGCAACTATATTTATTAATAAATTATTTAATAATTAGGTACCTCTACTAAAAATGACTTATTACATCACTCCTGTATTTCCTAAGATTTTTTCATCTACTAGATTACTTTCTAATGTACTGAATGTTATTTCTTTTCTAAATTACTTGTTTTCAATATTTTTGCTTTAAAAATTACTATTAAGTAAAGGAATTTTCATAAATTACTTGGCTTATTTAATCTATTTATTTAATTGATTTCAGTTTATCCAGAATAAAAATAAAAGAAGTAAAGAAGTAAAAATAAATCAGAAGTAATTTTATATGGATAGTTATGACAATGATTTATTTTTATGCTTTTAATTTTAGAAATAAACGTTGAATCATAATTTTAATACTTTCAAAAATGACATGCTGCATTTTAATACAATAACTACATGAGAATAAGTTTTTGAAAATTAAAATTTTAAGCATTTTATAGATAGTTCAAATTTCAACATTATTATGTCTATAGTTAGTTCTATTATCGTCATTGTATAAGAGAGAGTTACCTCATTAGATAGCTTTAATCTGTTTTAAAATGTACAATTAATCACTCAAATCAGATGAATGGTCAGTAACAACTTGACCTGCAGAGTTTAAACACGTTCTGTACAATGTCAAGTTTAAATGTTCAAATTTCGACAGCATAATTTAGCGGAAAATGGTAAATATATGATAAAGTGTTAGCATTAAATGTATGTGGCCGGTTTATATACAATTAAGCTTGTGTTAGTGTATACAATAAAATATTTCAAAAAATAATGGAGAAAATCTATCAATAAATAAACCTGTACTAAGAAAATACATATGAGTGAAATTCTAATATGTATTTGAAAAAATCTCAAAGAACACTCTTAAAGAAATTCATATTATTTGCAACATTTTATTATTAGAAAACATAAAATATTTTTACAATTTAGAACTTTTCAGTTTTATTTAAAGTTTTGTTGTATTTGTTTAAATTTATAACATTTTTTATACTCTACGTGTTCTATTAACACTCAAACGACTTTTACCAAATATTGTTTTCTTAGTGCATGTTCCATTCCAAAGATCTAAAGATTCTCGTTGGAGAAAGGACTAGAGGAAACAAATTTATCAGGTTTTAAGCTCCAGTAATGTCAATTTGTGAGATATTTTGCTATGAATCAGCAGTGTTGTTGTTACTTATGCCACCTTAGCTACATTAACATCAGAACAAAGCCCGAAAAATAGTGACGAATGGTGAACAATGAAAGTGCTATTTAGCTCGATTCCACCCCAATTTCGAAGGACAGCACTTGGGGGAGTTAAGGGGATTCCAACTCTCTTCCCCTTCCAATAACATCACGAGAGGATTTGTGGCTCGACGGCTGTTTAGAATACATCCATGCCTCAAAGGCACTATACATTTACAAATATCCATGCCTTCTCGGGATTCAAACCCAGGCCCAAAGGACATCACTCAGTGTCAAAACCCTACACCGAAAGGGGGGCTATGAATCTGTAGTAAAAAATGTTTTTAAATTAAAGAAATTAGTGCTTGAATACTTAGAATCAATTTTTATAAAGTGATGTAGCAAATACAAAATCTATAAAAGGTGCCTACTATAAGACAAAAGTTAAAAATGCTTAACCCTTATTGGCTATTCCCGAGCTGAGTTCGGGCACTGTGGAAATTTACACTGTGCAATCGGTCTTTCCCGGTCATTTCACATGCGCTTTTTATGGTTTTGAATAATTGAAAAGTATCACAGTTGGCGGAAATTTTCTGCAAAAAGAGAACGTCCTTCTACTGAGTTTCACTCACTTAAGATTTTTGTTCAGGAACCTTTTACAAGGCAACTTATCAAGTATATCAGATCACGTTTCAAGAAAAAAAATTAGCTAAACTTGTGAAATGGAATCATTACTGATTGCTTTAATAAAAAAGCTACTTTTTTAATCACTGAATCAAAAAAGCTTTTTCATGTGTGCGTGATGCGCTTGAGTATCAACAAGAAGATATTTTATCTACGGAGGTTAAAGTGTTGACCAGCTTTAGCAGATTTTAAACTGATATCAAAATTAATGCTTCATTTAAAAAAAGCATGAAATTCTTCACAACTAGATTGTACTTCCAAGCTTTAATAAGACATTCATTAAAAATAACTTTAAATATATTAAAGTTAGTTGTTATGTTCCACTATCCATATATCTGGCACAATAGCAATGCATAGTTGCCATGGTAGCCTATTGATCATGGATCAGGAGCTTCTTGTTAACGTTATTAAATCGTAGATTCGAAATTTAGTCATTGAAGACTTACCACATAGAGGGTCTGATGCACGTTAAATCAATCGATGTTCAAAATCCCCCCATTGCCGTGGTGGGATAGTTTGAAGAATAAATCTGCTGAAGTGTCATCCTTGTGATGCGAGGCCACAGTAATAAATTATTAATTTAAGTAACCTAGGTTCGGTTTTGGCAAATCGCATCATGACCAATGCTAATAAATAAAAAACTCGATTAAATAAATCATTTTTTTTAAGATTTAGTTAAATTTATTGTTACATAAGTAAAATTTACGTTTTATACACACAAAAAGGAATAAATGAAAGAAAACTTAGCTTTGAAAGGAGGAGTACATGGTCACCATTTGGCAGTCCCGGTTGGGGGCGAGTACACTACGATTTGTTACGTCTGAGTGCTGGAATTTTGAGAGAGAGAGTGTCGAAATTCGGGTGCGTTCCATTTTATTGTCAACCCAATCACGTAGAAATCCTAAAGCTGGACTTGTTACTATTCCTTGAATTGTGTCTCTAACTGGACAATCCCAATCGCGCAAGTCTTCATTCCATGAAATTTATGCGTTCAATGAAATCAACAGAGCGCGCGAATCTCTTGACGCACCCCACAGAAGAAATTTCACCACATCCGGTCAAAGGGGGACTCGTATAGAAATTACTAGAAAGTAAGGGACCGCCAGCCTCTCATCACTTGTCACTTTTCAGTGGTAAAAAAGTATGTGGCTCGTCACCAATAATCCTCGAATTGGTTCAGTGTGACGTGAAAATTAATTCAAATCAGTAGATAAACTACACCCAAAAATTTTAAGGCAAGATATATGTTTCAAAACAATTATTTTCTCTCTCACATTTCTTTAATAATTATAAAAAAATGAAACAAAAATCATTCATATACATTCAATCTTTAACAATAACCCACTCATCTACCTTAACATATTTTCTTCTTTATCATTTTCTTTATTCACCAAACCGAACATTATTCATAATAAATAACATTTTTTAAGCCATTAAATAAGTTGAAACATTACATTATAGCTCTTTGACCACACAATTGACATTAAATATAAACTGCATAAAAAAAAAAAAATAAAAAAAAAAGGAATAAGTCATTTTTGTGCTACTAATTCATCAATGCTTTTTTTAGATATTCTCAACATGTTATAAATGAAGTTACTTGTTTAATCATTACAATATTGTCTATTCATAAGAACCACGTTCCACCCAATCACATTCAATCTGCTCTCAACTCTCAACACCCACAATCTTTTTTTGTACCCCAATTCCTTTAACCACTCTCCCCAATTCATCACACTTCTTCCTCAGGGATAGGAGATCTAAATCTGCAGCATTCTGTTTCCACTTAAACTTTTGCTTCTTCCTTAGGACGAGCGATCGAGATAATAGCGGTCCCAATCCTTCTCCCCGAAAGCCATCAGATTTTCTTTCATTAGCACAATCTGAGAATTGATTGGTTGGTTATTTATTTACGGAAGGACGTCGCTTTAACAATGCCCCGAATAGGGAGGACCGCTTATTTACTTCTGGGCTGTATTTAGATCCATTCATCGGGAGAAGTTTAAATGCTTCCGAGGGGAAGTGGCTCTTAAGATTTATATATTTTTGTGGTATTGATTCTGCGTTCATTGCTGATGAAGAGTTAAGTATTTAGGTTTATTTCTTTATATCCTAGGTGTATAATACTTAAAGTAGAAACTTAGTTGGAATCACAAGTGAAAATGTGAGATCCAAAAATAACCATGAGGGTATTAGAAACTATGTAATATATATAATATTAATAGGAAATATATATTTTTATTTTTTACTCCTGTCTTAGGCTGGTATTTGATATTGTTTTGAAGGAGCATTATGAACAGATTCTTTTAGGTAAAAGAAAAGGTTAATACACTTGAGTGAGTGTTTAATAACATCTCAATCTATAGCAGGGGTATCCAACACAAATGAACTTGCGGGCCACTTCAGGAAAACATTATAATCTCGCGGTCTGCACATAAAAATATGTACCTTTATATCAGATTTGGAGACAAAAAAAACTTTAATTGAGTGAAAATTTAAAACAAAATGAATTATTATTAATGTTTTCATTATTTTTCATGTATACTGACATAGATGTAGGAAATAGTAATTAATTAGTTTCGAATAATTAGAATGTTTTGAATTTTCAATATATTTTGAGAGAGAGAGAGATGTAAGAGATGGCGGCCCCAAACAAACTGAAGTGAATCGAGAGGCTTTTCAATGCCCACGAAAGAATTCGAGCGAAGACGTCAGACGTACATGGTCCCTGAGTGCGAGATGGTTGGTTCACTCTCACACACCCGGACACGAACGAAGTAAGGTCGACGCCCTTTTAGCGACTTTTGTCTTGGTAAAGCAACGCAGACCCTTCTTTAGGCCTAGCGACGTTTATGCCCCTGTCTCATTGCAGGTGAATCCTGCCTCTGTTCGAACTATCTTTTTATTTACCCTTTGTAAATAATTCAAAGCTGTAAATGTACCGTTCCCTATCTTAATAAATTAATTGTTCCCTTAAACTTGGCTTTATGCTTTTCGTCCAAAATTTCATCATTACCCCTAGACACCGGTCCCAGCTATAGATATATACCAAATGTTTGTATAATATAATAATGCAAAATATTCCGTAAATAATGTTTAAATATTACAGTTGCCATTTTTCTTGAAAATTACAGAGTTCCTTTTGGATTGATCTTTCGTTACTCATTGTTAAAGTTTGATAGAACTGTCATTCGCGAACGATTAAGTATGCGTTGCCCTTTATCTTAACCGTCTTGAATAATTTTTTTAAACTTTAAAAAACATCTCTGACTGCCTCTTGCTTTTTGGCCACCCCAAACAGAAAAGGAGGAAGAGAAACGAAAGTCGCACACACAGAGAATCATGTACCATCCATAGTAAAGAATATGCATAATGCAATTTATTAAAAAAAGTAATTTATTATCGAAAAATCAAATATAACTGTTTGATAAAATATAAATCTATTTAAATCTAAAGGACATTTCTACTATCAAAAAGGATTTATTTTAAAACAAGAACAGGTAACAGGCAAATTCATCGTAGATTTATATATATATAAAAATTTCTTTTCAAATAAATTTCAAAATTAAAAAAACCTTTAAAAACCTGATATTTAAAAGTTTTTTAAAAGGAGTCGGTGGGCCGCAACTTAGGCACTGGTGGGCCACATGCGACCCGCGGGCTGCGTGTTGGACACCCCTGATCTATAGCAACACTGGATCTATTGCCGAAGAGCCTCGCAATTTTGAACTACAGTAAAGTAACGAAGACTACACACGAGCTAGCACCCCACACCAACGGGAGGACATTTGAGCCTTAACATATTTAACGTGCAATGACCCCCTCTATAGGCGGGAATTTAACGGCACTAGACTCGAACTCATGGCACATCAGCTACGAGTCCATGTTCTTGACCGCAAGACTACCGTTGACACCTGCGTATATATATAACATGCATTATGTATAAAATTCTTTTATGATTGATAATATATATACAATCGGACCTCGATTTACCTAATCCTTGTTTAGTGAATTTCGGATTTACCGAATTTGTCTCTTCACCCGATTAATATGATGGGAGAGACCTCTATTAAACGAATAATGAATCCCAAATGCACTAATCCACACCATGTGTGTAGCGTCAGGGTTGATACTAGGGCCGGACAAACCGGACCCCTGCCCAGAGTGGCAAATTTTAAGAACGGCGTTTGGATCAAATCTGGAAAATATATTTTTAATTTACAAAAAATTTGATATATTTTCTAAAACATTATTAGGTGTGAAATCGGTATTTCATTTAACGTATTGGTATTTCATTTCCTTATTTTGTACTCTGTATGTTTAACGTCAGTTTTCTTTTACGATGAAACTTGAAGGGCTCGAGGCTGGAGTAAATGTTACATTAAGAAATTTGATATGTATACTCATCTTTCACACTAATACCTTTCTCCCCATCCAAGAGTTGGGTCATAACGCACATTCCTTTCACCCATGCGGTGCCCATTAGTGCTAATTTAAGCTCATTTTGGGCCCTGGGCGAAGAAGATCTACGGGCCCCTTAGGCACTGGCGAATCGAAATTTTTTACCAGAAAATCTGGTGAGGTTCAGCTTATCCTGGCCCTTCTTGGCCTCTGGGTGCCCACCCCAAGAGCCCAATGGATAAACCGGTACTGATGTCAACTGCCAACTTTTCTAAAGGGGGAAAGGATAATACGAGTTTTTAGTAGATAGAGAGCTGCAGCAGATGTTTTATTTTAGTTTTGAGTGTAGTTACTATAAGTTAAAAATACCGCTTGTGATGCCCACCATCAGTAGACTCTTTCTCGACCAAATTGGCCTGCTGAAATGGTCTGTTTCTAAGCTTACATTTTACTCTTTTGAAATCATAGCAGAAGAGTAGATATCGCCGTATCAATGGTACGGGACTCCCAAGTTCCAGGGGCCCAAAATGGGCAAGCAAAACATAGCAAAATGTAAATCCCCCTCCTCCAAAGATACAGGGCCCCCACTCAAGACTAGCTACTCCAGTGAATCTTAACGGGTATTTATGTGCTTAATTTCGAAATATTTTGTATTTTTTAGGCTAATATATATATTAATTATAATTTTTTGCTTTGGAGATAGGGGCGACATTTTCCATTTTTGTTCGTGGCGGCAAAACTGCTAGAGCCGACCCTGGTAGCGTCGTTCATTAGATTTAGCGTGCATCAGTTCCTATGGATGGCGGATCTACTGTAACACGTAGTCAAACTATCAGCAAAGCCAGTTCCTGACAGAGCATGACCTAAAGGCTGTCTATCATGGCCCTAGTGCTCTTGAAAACACAGAACTTATGAAAATTTTATATATATTTTCTTTCTTCAACAATATTTATTTCGTGTTTTCTTCGAATTGGATAAATTAAAGATAATAGACAATCTGAAAGAGCATTACGATAAATGTTTTTTTTTTTTATTTGTGTATAATATTGTCTTGAATAATATTAAATGTGTATAGAGCCTAAAAGAAGTTAGAACCGTCATTTAAGATATTGTCTTACTTTCATATGAATTGTTATCTTTACATTCACTCTTAAAATTATGTTTCAAATGCCATTATACTTTTTTACTAAATAGATATCATATTTAAAAACGATTCATCAAAATTTATTTTTATTAACTTTTGTTCATCATTTTTATAAACCTGAAATGCTTGTATATAGGAAGGAGATTTAAAATGGCATATGATTTATTCAGAACTTAGAACAATTGTGTAAGATTTAAATTTTCAAAAATATTATGCAATAATCAAAATTCTATATTTTATTCAAATATTTGGCTGTACATTTTTAGAATTTTTGCTCTGCTTAGATTATTGAAGATGTTTACAATGAATTATTTGCAAGTCTTAAATAAATTTAAGACCTTTATATTTCTTTTTATACCGGGATTATTTTTTATAAAAATACGTTTCTGTGATATATACTCTTGATTTTCTTTTTGTTCTGTAAAAACATAAACATTAGAATTTTACTTGTTAATATTTATAATTTTACATTCATAAATCAGTTTTAAATGTCAGCTCTGTCAACATATTTAAGAACTCAATGTTGCTCTTCTTCAACGTGGCCTATATTGCTTCATGTTTAAGTGCAGAATGTTTCACCAGTCGTTTATTCTTCATACATTTATTTCAAAGCTTATCTGACTTTTACATGGTCTGTAATTGTGTGCAATATCTACTTAAAAAGAATTTCAGGAAGTTTCCTTGGTAAACTTAAGGAGATTCTAAATAATTTTAAAATAATAAAGGTAAATATCATATCATTTTATAGTAAATTGCACCAAATATTTAAGAAACATTAGCTTTTTAATGGTGTTATTTAGCAACAGTTATTTCCGAATTGAAAATATTTTGAAAGTAATCTTTTTTTATTCAAACGTTTAGAATAAAATGTAAAATTTATATATAAAGTTGATCAAAAAAACATTTGATTTATAACCACTGAGACTTATTCTCCGATGTTTGACTATGTCGTTTTTAAAACCTTACTTACGGGGCTGCACGCTTTACATGATTTCCAAAAAATAAAAAACGTTTTAAACACTTTGACTGTGGTTATATACAAAAGTATACTAGTTTAAATATTTTGTGATTCTGAAAAAAAAACTTTCCTATTCATATTTTCGTGAATTTTGGCAAATATTACAATGAAAAAAATTATGATAAATGACACGTATTAACGAACATTTATTCCAGACGTCTTTATTCTACACGGCAGATGTTAAAGATACATAAAATATACAGTTCCTTTGACAACTATATTTCGTATTCAAACATTGTAATAAGAAATGAAAATGACAATATCATATCTGAATATCAAAAATATAATTTTGTTTTTACTTTATTTAAATTTTCTGTCTGTTCAAACATTACTGTCAAACAACAGTAAATGGAAACACTAAGGATATAGGATTTACTAAGCAAGTTATATATATTATTTGTGTCTCGTCTAGAATTTATAGTTCAATCGAGCGAATTTAAAAAAAAAAAAAAAAAGCTCTTCAAATATTTTGCTTAGTTTCTTCATTCTTTTAATTTAATTTTATATATCTTGTATGCAGCTTTTGTTTTCAACCTTATTTCTTTCTATCTATGAGAAATCTATTGCAGATCATCTTGCATAGTTTTTAAAAAAATACAGATTTATATAATATTCTATTCATACATATTTCATTACAATAAGTGCTTCTATATTTATAATAACTGTCCCATTTCAGCCTTATAATTTTAAAGATTTATGCATGCTGACCCCTTAACATTTAAACAACTTTTTATTTGCATAGCTAAGATGGTACTGGGTACGTGCATTGAGATTTATTTCATATTTTAGCATTCAGCAATCTCCATTTATTCACACCACAATTTTTTTAAATTTTAGAACAATTTTCTAACCTCTTTTACGGTTTGCCTTGCACCGGGCATACTGAAAAGTTGGGGCCGCAACTAGTTAGCACATATGCTGTACAGGCACTGCTATTCTTTTTCTGTGATTTACGCGTGTTTTTGTTGTTACTTATGCCACCTAATCGACAGTAACATCACATCAAAGCCCACAAAAGTCATCGCGGCAAGAGGCTGGATTTACGCCAGTCGTTAGCCGTGGCAGTACGACTTTGTTTGTTTCTACCCCGATTTGGTCCGCGAACACCTTGGGAGAGATCAGGGGCCACCCATCTCTCCTCCCCTTCCACCAACCTCACGGGAGGACTTGCGGCTCGACAGCTATTTAGAGTACCCTCATGCCTCAAGTTCTCTTTACATTTACAAACATGTATGCCTTCTCCGGGATTCGAACCCAGGTCCTACGGTATAGCAGTCAGCATAACTAACCACTATACCTGATAGGCGCGTATTTTTAATTTTTATGGTGATATTATTTTGTGCTAGTACGTTGAAATGGTGATGTAATTTGACTATGTTACTAAAACGTTTTTCATTCCATTGATGAAGGCAAGGATTTACATCTTTAAAATGTATGTTCTTCTCCGTATGCAATCTCTTTGCTTTTAGACTGCTAATATTAAAAATTACGTATAACTCAAACAACAAAAACACTTTTTTGAGAAATGATGAATTAAATTTGGACACAATTTCAGAAATGCGTGCTGACTGTTTCGATTTTTCTTCAGAGGAACGTACAAACAAAACATTCATCACACACTCACAAAAAACCCGTAACCGTTTGAAAAAGTACAAACATAAACATTTTTCTAAGATATATGGGCAATTTTTCAGAGCAGTATGTACAAAGAGCAAACATTAAAGAATTTTTGTGTTCGACTAAATTGTAAAATAAAAACTTTAAAACTTAAAATTAAATTAAGTCTCCCGTCGTCTCATTCAATAAGTTATTGTGTTTAGTTATATACAATAAAAAAAAATGTGCCTTTCTTAAAACATACTGGCTTACCATTGTCAAGCTAATAATTCCTAATAATATTAAAAATAAACTTTTAGAGTTATAAAATCAATTATATAAAACGGGAAAAGTAATTACCAAGAAAGTTACCGTAGAACTGTGGAATAGATTATTTAGAAAAATAATGAAAATTAACAGAAAAATATTTTTTTCAAAATTTTTGTGGTACTAATATAAGAAAAAAACATTTTTTTTTCTTATATTAGTACCACAAATTTTAACTTGATCTTCGTGATTCACATTCACTCAATGAATCACTGATTCACAAAATGAGCCCATTGCTTCAGTAAAACTTTTTTAATAAAATCTATCTGTCACGAAATTTATATGTTTGTTTCAAAAACAAAATTTTGAATATAGTTGAAGCTTTGAAAAATTATAAATAAGTACCTATTGTCAATTACTTTATCAAATCAGATTTCTTATTGTAAGTAGACTTCAAGAAATTTAAAATTTTGAAATAGAAAGAAGCTGAATAGTTTTATATTTGTAAAAATATATGGGGAAAAGAAAGTTCAAAGTATTTGCTCAAAACCTCCTGTTAAGCACAGTTTCAAAGTATATATACTTGAGGAATTTTATAATTAACCTCATAGTTATTATGTTTCAAATGATGTTTTTTTTTTGAAAAAAATAATAGAAGGCTTAATATATACAGTTTTGTTTTATACGAAAAAAAGACATTAATCACATTCCAAAATATATTGCATTCTGCTGTCATTTCTTGTACTTTTCTTCTCAAGAGACCACCCTCTATTATTTCAAACATCTTCGAGCCTTCAATCCAACACAAAAATATCTTTTGTTACGACCTTTTCGCGTTGTTTTTATTTTATTTTCCACCTCCGCAGCTTTGCAATGACATTAAGCTCTGAAGCAGAATTCTTTTTGGAGACGTTTCCAACCTAACTCTTGTTAAAAGAACGTGGTAAAAGGGGACAAATCTTCGGGGATTCACCCTTCTCTCATGGGACCTCTGGTGACTTATCTTCTTGATCGCGTAAGAAATTGCCCATGGTTGATGGAACGAAGGGGTGGGGGGTTGGTCGAGTGTTAGGAGTGGGAGAAAAGCGTCTTCGAACCTTGGCTGGTTTGTTAGGACAAATCAGCGGTCAGTAGACAGCAATGGCGGATTTCGAGTGGAAAAGATACTAGAACAAATCTGGTCGGAATTTAGACGAATGATTGGAGTGAGACATACTTCAAAGACACAGATTGAGGATTCTTAAGAGTAGTACTCACAAGCAAGAAAAATATTTGATATTGCTTTTTTCTTTTGAAAATAGGTGAATTATGATTGCATTGCTTATTTCTTTTAAATGTTTATAAGTAGTGTTTGGATAAATATTTGATAAAAATTAGAGTAAAGATTAAATTCTGAATTATTATTTCTTGTTGAAAACAATTGAGGATAATACATTTTTGTATATTTGAGGCGACCCTTTCGGCTGCTTGTAGATTAGGATGCTCAGAAATGAGAGACATTTTATTTTGTCTATTAATTCCAGTCAAAAGTTTGTTTAACTCTTTATCTACCGCATTATGATTTACGGCTGTTTTTTTCATGCAATATTTTTTTTGAATCATTACATTGAAAATTAAAGGATATACATAAGCAAAATACTCATTTTTGAGAAATTTAATAAGTTAGAGCTAATTAATTAATTAAAAATATTTAACTGTAAAATTAATTATATACACTGTTCACTTAAAATAAATATTCAAATCGTTTTCTAAGGTCTTTATTAACATACAAAAAAATAAGACACTTACCTTTTGAAATTAACTATTTGTTCCGAACAAAAATGACAATCTTCACAATCGGCTGAAACAGCCGTCAGCTTAAAACGCAATTTATGCTATAAAACTATTTGCCTTCCCAACTAAAATACTCATCATAGAACCCGTGCTGCCATTTATATTTAAAGATGGGACTTAAAAGAATATTCCTGCAAAGTACTGTCAGAGTATTCGGAAAACTGGTTATTCTATGTAATTTTAAAGTGAGTGGTACTTATAAGTACCGTTGGTAGATAAAGGGTTAAACGAAGTGAGAGGTCATTACCGGCGATATTTTTAGTAGAGATCTCGGTTCTGTGTAATGATACTTCGATGACTTCAACTATTATAACTCTGTCTTCAGTATCAGCCTGACGGCAATCGATTACATCTTTCTCTCTCTCTGCTTCACTTTCAGTAGCAACTTTCATTCGTATAATCACAGTTTCTTCACGGAAAAGTGATTTTATAATCATACAGCAGTTAAAAAGAAATTTTCTAGAGGATTAAAGAAAGACCCGGATTGGAGCCGTTTAATATTCACTTTATAACAGGATAAATAGAATGTTTCAATATATCTTTATACCTCGAAACATTTCAGATTTCCATGCTGATAACTAAAAACTGAGGTTTTTAAGAATCAAAGGTAAGGAAGACATATTCATAAAATGTTTTCCAAAGGCATACATATTTATGTGTTATATATCATGGAATGAAAACAGGGGTTGGGGTTTTAAGGATATTTCTTAAGGTGCTTTGCATAATGTATGATTTAAAAAAGTAACTTGCGGTTTCCATTAGCTGCATCAATCATAAATAACATAATCAAGTGCACGTGATAAGTTTTATACTTTGATTATTCAAAGTATTTATTCAATATTTTATTTTTAAAATATATTTAATTTAGTTAAAAAATGTTGGTCTAACATCTGCATAGAATTAAAAAAAAATGCGTTAACATTTAACGCATTTTCATTACTGATTAAGTAAAATTTAAAAACATAAAAATTCAACATCTATTGTTACAGAAATGTTGTGATACGAGTTTTATTACTTTTAAAAAAAAGTAACGTTATACACTTAATGGTTATTTTTTTAAAGAGAAACATTCTATTTTGAAACTTATTTAATAAGTTAAATTTTAAGAATATTTCAATTCAATGGAAATTCAATTTTTAATAGTTCTGCACTTTTCAGACAACTGGAATCAATAAAGGAAACTAAACGCACAAGTAAAAAATAAATTTAAGGAGAAAAAGTCTCTATCTACAATACTTAACATTTGCTGGAAATATGTGGTCTAAAAATGTTTCACCACTCCTGTTTGGGTTAAAGTGTAACTTCGAATATTTTTAGACATAAATATTATTCTTTTTAAAATAAATTATTTCCATTAACTTCATAAGAAATTAAATAATTTTTAGCGTAGATTTATTTATTTGTTTTTTGATTTCCAAATGGAAATGGAAATCAAAAATAAAGTATTTTGACATAGATATGAAACTCGGTTTTTGCATTAAAAAAGTATAATTACTATCTCAAATGAAGTACACACACTGGCCAAGGAATTAAAAACCCGCGATCAACCTTTTGCCCTGATAACTGTGCTAATTCGTTTGGGCATCGTTTACATCCAGAAAATATTATATATTAGCTATGCACCTTTTTTTAGGTAATGTTAGTTGGATGGAAGAGGACAGTGCTGTCTGATGCATCTTTTCCATATCCCACACATTTTCTGCGGGTTAAGATCCAAGCTATGCTGGTGGCCAGAGAAGGTTCTTGTTTTAAATCAAATTGATGCTCAGCGAACCAATTTTGAACACTCCTGGCACGATGTATACTTCCATTATCGTCTGTAAGAAGTATCCGTCTGCAAAACTGCAAAATTGCAAAAAACTCTTGATCTGTCAGTATGTTTATGTATCTCACTTATGTTTGTTTACCCACGAAAACTCCAGGGCACTACTTCCAGGCTAGCAGGACATGGCCCATGTCACGATACTCCCATCAGACCTTTGCACAGTGCGAGTAAGAAAAGTTAGATTCATAGCTTCGTGGGTTCTCGCCAAGTTCTACGTCATCCATCAGTGCAAAATAAGGTGCAGCGTGGCTCACCCGACCATATTACCCGTTTCCAATCCTCAAATATGTCCAGTATCTTCTTTCTTGATACCACTGCAAACAAAATTTTGCATTTCGGGCAGTAATGAGTGGTTTTTTTTTAAAGGCATCTGATTATGCATTCCTATATTCTACAATTCTCTGCACATGATTCGAGATGAAATCTGTTGGGAAGAGCCTCGTTGGTTGAAGATTTGTATCAGTTGAAGCCCAGTAGAGTACCTGTTCTGCCGTATAATTCGTAAAAGACGACGCCGATCACGATCTTGGAAAACCATGCTCGAACCTCAATTACACCTTCTAGGAAAGGATTGTGGGAAATTCGGAAAATCTTTGATATTACTGCTTTTGAGAAACCAGTGAGATTTGCTGTCTTTAAAAATTGAGCTTGTGTTATACGGGCACCACCAATAAGTCCTTTTTCAAATAGTGATTTTTAACAAGAATTGCCATTTTTCCCATTTTACCTCCTTCATCGTGTGAAAAGTACTATTACACCTTACTTAAACTAGCATTTTAACCACGTGTAATTGAAGTCATAAGAAAAATAAAATATTTGGATATTTCATCCCTAGCACGCATTATTGCAAACCTCAAAGGTTTCTAATTGATTGACCAGTGTGTATAACTTAACTTTTGAACGATAAGAAAAGCTGTTAAAGATAAACCTTTCAGTCTTGAAACACATTATGACAAGGATTACATACTTCAGTTACTTTAGTTTCTTATATACCATGTGAAAATATTAAAATTAAAATGATGCAGCAGTATTTAAAATTTTTAAAAACATTTTTTTTTATTGAATAAGGAATTGATTCCTTGGTTTAAAATGAATATAATTTCCACATGAAGATCCCATCAATGATCGCGACGATCTACGTCAGGTATTTACAATTTTCAGTTGAACATTGAAATTCTTCAAGTTTTATCTTATTATGTCAATTTTACAGCAATATTTGAATATTAAGGGGTTGAATTTAATTTTTACGAGCATGACAAAATGTAAGTATTTTTACAGAAACATACTTTTCAAATGTTTCCAACACTTATGAAATTATGTTACAATAACAACAATCGATTATTAACTTTGTTTGTTAACGTATTTAATAAAAGAATAAGAAAATACTTTGGAAATTAATGAACAGTTTTAAATTGAAATAAAAGATTTCATTAAATAAAAAGTTTGATCAATAGTGCTTATTTAAAAGAAAGAAAACATATTTAAATCATAAGATCTAAGTATATATAAAGATCAAGAAAGTGCAATAAAGGGAAGATCACATTAAATCATATTTTTTTTTAAGGAAAGAAATATGATCTTTTGTACTTAATCCGATTACCAAGCTCTTTCACAAATAAAGATTTAAGGAGAAGAAATCAATATTTTTCTAGCTCTTGTGTTTTTAGAAAGAAACGTTTCTCTTCTTACAAGGTTATATTTGTACGTTGGATGAATATAATTATTAAAAAAAATGAATCCATTTTATTAGAAAAATTTAGAAAACATTTCTATGTGGAATTTTTAAGCAGATTTTTAAGTTAAAAACATATTTATTTACAAAATCATTCGGAAAAGTACTACATACTCGGAGTATAAATAAAATAAGGAATGAAATGTCCTTAAATTACTCACTTTAAGTGAACAATGTAAATATAAAACTTTTATAAAAGTATCAGATTCCCTTCGATTTTATAATATTTGAAAAAGTGTATAAATAGATTATAAATAATGTAACATTAGATCACAAAATTAATATGAATGTAGAGCAACTCTCTAAATTTTCCATACCGATAAACGTTTGTCAAACTTGAGATGGAAAATGTTTAGATCTACGTATATTTTCTTATCAGTAAATCATAAAAGATTGTGTTCACCTAAGTAAAAACTAGATTTTGTATGTTTTGGGTGAAAACTTAATTAAATTAGCATTTTATACTAATTAAATTAAATAACAACACAAGGAAACATCACCATTGAATTGTCAACAAGAAAGCAAAATTTCTTTCTGTTAGAATTGTTTACATTTGAAATCAGTTTGTAAGAGAATCAGAAATTAAAGCAAAAAATAATGTAATGTGGTTGAATGGAAATTTTATGCGTTTATATATTTTTATCTTATTTGTCTTCACTCTTCATACAAAACATGCGGAAAATATTCTTCAATTTTTGATTTGTTATTGTAAAATAAACAGTGTAGTAAACCAAAGACAAAAGAATATGTGTGTTATGAATACTCTGATAATTATGAAATAGTAAATTTATTGAAGCAAAATGATGTAGTTTTTTCGCCTTATAAAAGAGTGTGCTAGACAAATAATAAAATAAAATGATTAAAATTGAAATAATATATTTAATGAAGTCAGCTTATGCAGTTGTGACGTTCGATTGATTAACTTTCATTTTAACTTTTAGATTTATTTTTATTTACCCAATTTTAGAGGGGTATTGTGAATCTTTGTTATTCTTCCCCTCTTTCCCAGTTTTGTGTTGGTGTTATGATGTTTTTAATCACTTTCTTCCTTTTATCTATTTATTTATTTTGCTTACTATATACAATTGCATAGGATCAACAACGTATAAATAACAAAATGGCGTTAATGAAATTAAATACTTCCATAGGAAAATCTAATACCTGTTACAAGTGTGTTCTTCTTTTTTTATTTTTGACTGCCTTTCAAAGTACTACAAAGGGATTTTCATACGCATATTCAAAATAACAGAACCCCGGCACCCATTATGTAGAATTTCATTAAATATTATTTTCCTCGTTAGCGAAATATATTTTACTTTCAATCAATTCTGGCTTGAACCATTCTACGTGGGTGAGTTTCTAGTGAATTATTCAAACAAGGTATTTTTATAACAGCTATCATTTATTAATACGTTTATAGTTTTAAATACATAGATAATTGATTCTGCAAAGCGCAGTTCATTCGACACAACCATTAGCTTTCATATATTCATACTTATGTGTGGGCGCTTAAGCAAATGTATTTTTATATTTAAACAATATAAATATTAAAAAAAGAGGAAGTAAATATACCATACTTGTGTACTTTAAAACGCATAACCATTTTTAACAACTTGTCTTCATTCATTATCGCTACAACATGCTAGTTCAATAAACGCAAATTTCGATACTATGTGTGTAATCTATATCATTTAAACCTTTGACGAATAGTGAATTTTGTTCGATGTATTATAATTACTGTCAATACACCCACACACACTCTATTGTAAACTTATTTTTACAACTCCTACGTAAGACGTCTCAAAGCACATTTTAAGTCCATTAGTCTTCATTTAAAGTAAATTTCTGATGTATTACTTGCATGGTAATGTCATTTGTCTTCTTTGAAAATGCATGTATACAAATTGTATCAAATTTAGATATATGTGAGAAATTTTTTTGTCACTTTTAAATAAAACTCCAAATATTTATTTTAATGGGTGTGTTTTCTTTGTAAGGGAAGTTAAAATGACATACTTTACCATTTCTCCTCAAAATTTCTAAGTCGATTTTTCTATCATATAAATATTTAATTTTTTTTATAATTAAATCAAACGTAGAACGTTGAATGTCTGTAATTCCTTAAGATAAGTAATTATCTATCGTTAGAAAAATAATCTTTACTGGACTAAAAATAATACTGAGTGAGTAAGTAATTATTGATGTCACAATCTAAAGCAATACAAGAGTTATTGACGATGGACTTCTTAATTTTGAGCAGTGTTCAAGTTACAAGGACGAGGACTAAACTAGCCCCCTACTTACTTAAACTCCTCACTACCACAACGCGAGGACTTTGAGCCACAAAAAATTTAATATTCATCATCCCTTCTGCATGGCGAGTCTTCAGGCACCAAGACTTGAAAAGCTAGGCTATCCCCCTCCTCCCTAAAAAAGAAAACAGTTTCATAACTAATGAAATAAGAAGCACATATTAATAAGTAACAATAATCTCTAAGGAAAGCTATTTAAACCTGCTTTTATCATGGAATTGCTTACAGACCTTATAATGGAAGATAATACCATAATAATAATAATAACGCCAGAACTCAAAACACTATTTTGTCCTAACCTGCTCAATTTCGAGAACTAAACTTAAGCATAGCGGATTTGACATAAATATTGAGAGTTTAAAGCATTTTGGCTATGCGTACTACATTTCTATAAATTCACATGACAGAAATAAATAATACGCTTGATGATAAATTAACAGTCACAATACATGAAATTTCAAAATATTGGTGATATTAGTCTTAATTGCGTTGAATAGTGTAATATCGAAAATAAACAAATAAAAATATTATTAACGTTATTTATCATAAATATTTCTATATAAACACATAAAAGATGTTAGCTTAAAATTAAATATTACTAACAGTAATTTATAATTAAACTTAATTTTTACTGTTTTGTTCTTAAGCCTTCTTTATATAGTCACCAAGTAAATTTATAATTTATTCTTAGTTTTTATTGATCTTTCGAGGACCACATTGTTGATTTCAGCTGATTACCTCGCAATTTCTTTTTCAATTCTGTGAATAAAGACTTGATAGGATGAAAAATCGGGATAATACAGTAGGTGTTGCAAAGCCATAACACTTTGATTCCACAACAGCATTTCGAAATGAGGGAGCAAGTTTACTACCAACAAGACGGTGAGAGTTATATTAACTTCACACTATAAAGCTGCACGAAGGGTATTGGCGACGAACCGCATGATTGCTGAACCATGGCCAAGCCACGAAGACGATACTTGATATTTCCGGCAAGAAAGCGGATGTCTTCGCTGATCGAGGCCTGGTTTCAATCGCATCCAGGCAATGTATTCATCTATCTGAACTAATAATTACTTGCGAAGGTCTTGCACTTTATTTTTCAAGAGAAAAAAAATTAGTCTCTGCTTCAATTCGTATTTTTTCTTTGGCTTATGAGTCCTGTTGATAAATCCAACAGTCATTCATAGTTACCATAGGATTAAAAAGTATCTTCGTCCAACTCCAAAAGATTTAACATTTCCCGTAAGAAGTTGTGCCGGGTTTACTTCTACAAAGTAGTCAATATTCGCGAAATTGAGCATACTGACACATTTGGCATGTGGAATTTGTGAATATTTTTCCATGCAATTCCATAAAAAGCTAATCTCATTATTATTTGGTTATTTTCTGTTTTGTCTAATACAGGATGCTACACAGTCATCCACTTTCTTCAATGTAACAGCATCGCCGGTGAATGATGGTTTACTGTGAGAGATCCAAGGTGGCTCAGACAGGTGGCCAGTTTGAAAATTTCTTTTACTTCTACCTCAAAACAGTGTCATATAACGGGCTATAATTTTAATAATCAGCCATCATTTTAGCATTGAGTTTCAGGGCACTGTAACTTTTCAAATAAATGAGCTGAATAAATCTAATATAGAACACTTTAGGTTTTTGAGAACATGTCCTATTATTTGATAAGAAGATTGACCTTTGTTTGTTCTTACTTTCTAAGAACTACGAATTTTTTTTAGAATTCTAAAATTTTGATTAAAGAAAGTTGCTTTTTTAAAAAAAATTATAAGATTATGATTGTATACTAAAAAAGAAAATAACTAAAAAAAAAAAAGACACATTATTTAATTAATATTTTTTAAACAATAATATTCAAGTAAATTTTAGAATAAAAATTATTCCTAAAATATCCATTTTTACATTTACTATTTGCCAAAATTACACAATATAATCTCCTTACTGTCTGAAAAATTGATTCTCCAAGAGAAAAAAATACTCGAATTTCAATATATTCTATTTTTGCATGTATCCTAAAAAGCAAAATCAGATTATATCAGTTGGTATTTTCTTCATTTTTATATCATAATTATTTGTTAGGCATTTTATTTTTCTTAAATATGTCTTTATCGTAAAATTCGATTATATGAAATAGTAAAAAAAATTAAACTCATATTTCAATTTTACTTTTGTAAGCAGTGTTAATCCTTTTTTTAAAAAGAAGTGAGCAAAAATAATATTCTGGAACAAACTAGTAATTGAATTTAATGCTTTTTCGTAAACATTATGAAATAATATTAAAATTAACTTTTATAATGCTTTTATTCATTTGCTTTACTAATTTATGTAAGCATACTATGAGAGAAATGAATAAAAAAGAAAAAATATTAAAACATGTTTCTAATAACTTCTCAAATAAAACATTAATTATTTCATAGAATAATGGGATGTATAAATAATATGTATCTGTGTGGATGGTTCCAGAATTTTTTTAAAAAGTATTTTCACTAAAAAAATAAACTTCATCAAATTTTCCCCTTTAACCTTTGAACATTTTTTATAGGACAGTTACAATTTATTACTTCTTCATTTACAGAAACCATATAGATTTACATAAATTAAAAATCTTTATAAATTATTTTAGATCTTATCTACCTGAATATATATTAGGCAGCATTTATCATATTTTGAGCCAATCAGGTTTGATTAAAAACTTCATTTCTTTAGGTATTTACAACACATATTTTATAAAATACTACATAAAAAAAATTTTTAACGTTTTAAGTGGTGCTTATTTTTCAGGAAAGCTCAAAAATTTCTTATAAAATGGCACTAACTATTATATACTTAACAAGAAATTTTTCCTTCAAGAATATAGGGAATTTCATGAAAGTTAAAATTCCTAATGGTTAACTAATGATTGTTATCAGGATAATCAATACTTATCCTTGTAAATAACTCTTCTCTCCATTCTTTTTTTCACAATAAGTCAATCATATCATCTAAATTCTTAAGTCTTTATCTGATTGCTTTAGATTACGTGCAACAATATTGGAAACAGCATCAAAAGTTATATATAAATATAAAGAAATTAATATAAATGAAAACAGTAACCTTACAAAACTGTTTATGGTTTTGCAGAAAACTATTAACCAATTGAAATTAAATAGTAAAAATTAGTTGTTGTTGTTTTTTTTTTTTTGATAAAATGTAAGAAAAACATAAATGTGTACCAGCTCCATTTCTTAGAAACAGTTTTAAATTACGAGCTTGATTAATTTTATATTAATTATTATTTTACTTGCATATAATAAACAGTTAATAATATCAATATAGTATACATGTGGGACGGTGTCTAGGGGTAATGATGAAATTTTGGACGAAAAGAAAATATAGCCAAGTTTAAGAACAATTAATTAAGATAAAGGAACAGGCTATTTACAGCTTTGAATTATTTACAAGGCGATAAATAAAAGATGGTTGAACAGAGAACAGGATTCACCTGTGAGACGGGGGCATAAACATCGCTAGGCCTAAAGAAGAAATCTGCGTTGCCTGCAAAGGCAAAGTCGCTAAAAGGGCGTCGACCTCACTTCGTTCATGTCCGTTGTGAGGTGAAAAAACGTTGTTCTCGCACTCAAGGATCATATGCTGCTGATAATCTTGGCTCCGGAAGGTTCTTTTCATTGGGCATTGAAAAGCCTCTCAGTTCACTTTAAGGTTTGTTTGGGGCCGCCATCTCTTACATCTCTCTCTCGAAATATATTAAAATTCAAAACATTCTAGTGTGCCTGGGGGAGGAGGTAATAGAATTACTATTTCCTACATACGCATATATCGCTGTAGTTACATTATAGATAACACAGTTTTATATATTGTAAATATATATTAATGATATATTTCTCCAACAGGTTTTCGATTTTCAGTTTTGTTCGAACTGATTTTATGAAGTGAGGTAGAAAACATAAAGCACTTAATTTATTATATTTCATGCTAACAGCCTATATTGCTTATAATTAAAAATGAAATTCAATGGTAAAAACGCATTAACAGGAAGTTGAGCATCAGACATTTCAAATAGAAAAAAATAGATGTAATTGAACTGAATTTTTTTTTAGTTTTCATATAAGTTTTTGAAAATTGCTCTTACATATAAAGAATTTAAGAGTTATAAAAAAAAAACTGAAAAATACTTTACAGATAACATAGTGAAGGTGATCAATCTTCTCTTAAGAAAAGTTCTCTTAATCTATAACTAGAGATAAAAGAAAATTGTATTATTTATTACAAAATTTATTCTTTTTTTAAAAGTAAAAATATTTCCTCTGGAATGTGATTCATCAAATTTTAATGGAACATTTACAATAGAATCTCTGTTAGTTTTATATGGCAATTTATAGATTTTATAAGAATTGTAAGTTTCAAAAATTAAGAGCATTCGATTTTAAATTCAGAAGGTTAATAGTACTGAAATATTACGGGAGATGCGAACTTTCAAATTCAATCTGCAGAAAATAATTTTATTTTACTGAAGTAAAATACTGATCTCTACACAATTGAAGCTATAATGAAGGGAAAAGAAAATAATAGAATTTAGGCAAAATTTCTTTAAATATTTTTAAGAAAATAAATTATAGTTTAATAAAACTAAAAAAAAACCACGCTTTTATAATTAATCAAACTAAAAAGTAAAAAAAAAAAATTCTTAATATAAGAATAAAATGATTAAAGTGAAAATTAATGTCATTGTGGTAAAAGCATGGGTATTAGCTCGGAAATGCAGGGACAGTGTAAAAAATGTGGTAGCACACACCCATGCTTTTACGGTGACATTCAATTTTCTATAACAATTTTAATCTCTTCAACCAGGTATTGTTTCTTACTTTTAAGTTCGATTCATCACATGTTTTAGTTTGTTTTTCTAACTATAGTTTATTTTAATTTTTAATTCTATCTACAATAAAAGCGTGTGTTTTTTTTTAGTTTCTAAAACTATCATTTAAGGGCCCGGTGGTCGAGTGGTAGCGTATCGCGCTTCCACACGGGTCCGGATTCTATTCCCGGGCTGGACAAGGTCGACTCAACATTTCATCGTTACTGCAGTTGGTAGATAAATGCGTACCAAGCTTGCCTAAAGACATAAACACTGGGGGATCGGGACATCTTTTCATGTACATCAGCTCCCAATGGTCACTTATACTGGGATGGGTATAGTAAGCTCTGGCCCTCATGGGTTGTTGAGCCACTGAGTTTGAGATAGTTTGAGTTTAAAACTCTCATATATTCATTGATGAATTAATCTGAAATGTCTCATTTTTTTAAGAATCTGGAATACCCATTGGCATGCTATCAAAGCGTCGATATGGTCTGGTTTGCGAAATGTCGAATCAGCCAACGCATCCTTCCCTTTTTTACATAAAGAAAATTTTTCTGTTTGTTGTATTTGTATTAAGCATGAGTGTTTTCATTTTAGGGTTGTAACTTAATATTTTAGTCGCAAATCTGGATATGGAAAATCATTAATCATGATGATCATGATTAGGACAATGAAACAGAATTATTAAATTATTGTATGATCATTGGTCCTTGACAAGCGTGTAAAATTTTGAACTTATTTGACCTTTAAAAATGGATAAAAATCGAGTTCAAAGACAGTTACATACAGATGA
>BMAV01001302.1:83280-100780 GCA_019973955.1 Trichonephila inaurata madagascariensis | reverse complement strand
GAAGAATATAATGCAAAAAACAAAAAAAAAAAAAACTTTTACATACTTTTATACTAAAATGCGAAAGAATAAATAGACAGCAAGATCAATAATTTTTATTGTAATCGCGTATCAAAAATACTAAAAAAAGAAAAAAAGATCAAGGTAGTTTAGGGTGTCATTTTTACGTAAATAATTAAGGTTAACGCAGGAATTTTGGGGAAATCACATATCCTTCCATTACCATAAAACATTAAAAAAACTATTGTTTAATTACATCCAATTATTTTTAAGAGAAGAATGTGAACCACAAAATTAGCTTTGTCATGTAAAGAAAATGTTCTTTTGTAAGAGTATTGTACATAATCTAAATATAGAAAAAAAATAAAAACAACACTCTAATAACTAAGCTTAAAACTTTTCTCATAAATCACCAATGAACTATTTCTCCTTTTTTTTAAATTTTTAATTTTTTTAAATTCTTATTAATGGAGAACAAGTTAAGTGCGTAGATTCTAGTCTGCTTATATATGTATATAAACAAAAAATGTAATCCATATCAATTTCAATCCAACATAATTTGACAACTGAAAAATTTTTATCCCGTTCTTCAATAGTAAATTGGAAAAAAAAATCCTTTTCACTAAAAAAATGTTGAAAACTTATTTATTTTTTGTTTATTTCTTTTTCACTGTCAAATCCATCCATCAAATCCCCACGATTGTCCCCATCATTGCAGACGACATGAAGAAAACTTTGACTTCTTTTCCCCTACTTTTCCCTATTCGCCAATCAATAGGTTCTCAATACAATAGAAAAGATCGTCATGCTTTGTCTTGTATTATATCGTATTATGACAGTGACGGATAATCGCTACTTTATTGGTCTGTCTCATCGGCAAATGGGCTCACTTCAATAATGGTGAAGGATCTTTGCTTCTTTATGTATGTGTTTGTACATGTGTATATGATGGCAGTATACCTTTCGATTTCCGTGTATTTGTTCAACAGTAATAGAATAAACAACGGAAGTAATATTTATGGGAAGCATTTAAGGCTGGGATTAGTTTCGCTTTTATACGAATGAGTGCTGTAGTTTTTGTTAAAATAGATAAATACAGTATTGGTTATGTATTTTTTCATGTACAGTAAACTAATAATTAACATGAATATAAATTATTGCAAAATTTCGAAAATAAATTTAAAGCAATATATACATATATATAAATTACAGCCTCTTATAAATTGCATGCTGTTTTTTCTTAATAGTCCTTAAATTCCGAAAAAATAAAACAGAATGAGTAAAAAAAATTTTTAAAAATGACGAAAAAGTTAAAAAGTAGCTCTTTCGAATTTTTTTTTAAATAACAGGATATTTACTTTTTTCGGAATGGAATTTTTTTCTGATTGCTCTAAAATTCAAAAATTTATTATAAATTCCACTTTTTAATTATAATATACAGGTTGCCCGGGCGTAAGTTATCCAAAAGTAACTGCGAAAATTACAAAACCACCCGTCAGAGTGTAACAAACTTCTCATTCATAGAGTGAGAAACTCCCAGATTTTTGGGTCTACCCCGATCGGCCGCACTTGTGCGCATTATCCCTTTAAGACCCAATCCGCACGATCACGCGGGTTAGATATTCTTATACATTTTTCCTTCTGGAATAGCCGTATGTAAAAAAATCTTGAATCTAACTATTGAGTTGGTTTGCAGAAAGTGTAAAGCGTTACTTTTATCAACAGCTGATGATTGTGGTCCATGTTTTACTTTCAGCTGGCAAATCTAGCTTTATTTTCAAATACAACGAAAACACGTTTTCTTTTTATCTGTCTTAAAAATATAATAATCACTATATTTCTCATTGCTTACATACGAATTTTTGTATTAATGTTTAAATAATTGTAAATAAAAAAAAAAAATATTAATTATACTATGTTAATGGGGCTTCTAGGATTTGGGATTTCGTTACCCGCATGATCGTGCTGGTTGGGCGTTACTTGGTTCACTGCAGCTGTAAAGGTAAGTATTCACCATGCGAATTTTCTTTTCTGTTTCAATAATTTTGATGAATGCCTACATAAAAATGAAATATATATAGTTATATAATTAAAGCCAAATTTTCTTGGGGGGTCACCATGGATCATCCCTTTTTTCTTTCTCTCCTTTTTTTTGCAATTAGTTTTCTTTTTCATACGTTTGCCGAGCAGTAAGGCATTTTTATCCTCTCCACAGATATCTACATCCATATCTCTTCCCTTTCCCCCCCCCAAAAAAAATCTGGGTTTTCTGGCAGGAGTTAGAATGGTGTGGTTTAAATATATATATATATATATATATATATATATATATATATATATTTAAATAATAAAATTTTCTGATACATTTTATTATTTCTCATGGAATACTGTGGTAACGTTTAACCAAAAACTTTTAAGGTGTCTAAAAGTAGACGAATTCTCACAGAAGAAATTTTGCAATTGATGAATAAATCAAATTGAACTTTGATCAGAACTTAGTGATCCTTAGGATGATGACAATGGTGCGAACAAACATATGAATCGCTTATACTGGAAGAAGAATGAAGTTCAGATGAGAGAGAGGAAGAAAAACATGGGAATATTTAAAATGGAAAGATAATTTTGGACCCTTCTTTAACATAAAAGTCTCTTTAACCCAATTTTTATATTAATTTAGCTGTTGCAAATTCTTAGTTTTTAAAACAAGTGCAATATCAAATAAAATTTATCTAAAACTCAAAATGAATAGCTTAAAATTTAAGTTAGAGATAGTTGAAGCGTCATCAGTCCCTCCACTTACTAACAAAAGTATTTTAACTGATGATATGAAGATAACAGAGTGTTGTTATTCCGCTCGTAAAAAGATCAAAGCGATATAATCCACCTGCTATACATGGCATGGCTTTTATCCTAGCCATTTCAGGATATAAGGCTTGACATGTATAGCCCTTTTTGAGGTTTTGATGACATTTCAAGGTCTCGCATGTCCAGATTTGAAAACTACGAAAGCAGTTTGAAAACATGTTGTGAAAAATGCAACGGTTATTTATACTTGTCAAAAACTAAAGATATTTACAGTAAATAAAAAATGAATTAATAAAAGAGTTAATAAAATACATCAATAATTTCCTTATGTGTAACAATTTTATCTGAATAAAGATTGTTTCTTCTATCAACTTAGAGTTAAAAATGTATAACTCTTAAAATTTCATAGGTGACCTGTTTCACAGATAACGCCCAACCTTCACGATTGTGCGGGTACTGTCTACGTTCCGGGGGTGGGGGATTTTTTGTTATTTTTCCCAGTGTCATTGGGGTCTATATAGTATTAATAACCGGAAGAATTTAATATTAAAAGATAAAAATAATTTGGGTCTTAAAGGGTTATTCGGCAATTGCAGACCGTGTACTTTTTACACCGACTTCATTAGTAAAAATGTGGACGTCACAATAAAAGGTGCAGTGCGTACTTTGGTTAACGGAATTTAAATCAGTCACGCATGTACAGTGACGTGTTCGAACAGAATGGAATATCGACCCTCTGACATTAAAATCTATCCACCAGTGGGACAGAACTTTAAAGAGGCGGGAATTTTGGTATTTCAAACTGCATGTATCCTTAAGTTTTTGTGATAGAAGGCAATGTGTATCTTGTGTGCGTGGTTTACTTTGTAGGAGTCCTGATAAGTCTGTTAGGCAAGCCAGTAACGACATCCCATTGTGTTCAAACACGTCGCTGTACACGTGTGAGTGATTTAAATTCCGTTAACCAAAGTTCACACTGCATCTTTAACTGTGGCGTCCACATCTTTACTAATTAAGTCAGTGTAAGAAGTTCATCGTCTGCGATTACCAAATATTGCGCGCACGTTCAGGGAATCGGACCAGACCCAAAAATCTAGGAGAGTTTTCAACTCCATGAATGAACAGTTTCGTACATTCTGATGGGTAGCTCTGTAATAATAAGCTGTTACTTTTGAAAACTCTAAGGCCAGACACCCTTTATTTCATTTTAAAATAGAAATGATCATTTTAGAAAATTTAGCATTTAACTTGAAAAACAATATGAGACTTACTTGACACTAAATTATCTGAAATTTTCGAAGTTGAATTATATCTGGAATGGCATAGTGCGAATTAAGATAGTCAAAATAATACATTTTAATATTTTAAATTAATTTATTTTTTATTTCGATAAGTTTTTTTTTTTTTGTGAATTTTCGAAATATTAAGGCTTAAAAATTGATGAAATTACATTTGCTTATTTGCTTATAAAAAAACGAAATGACAAAACGTATAAAAAATTATGTAACGATGAAATGTAATTTTCAGTAAAATATATATATATATAGGTTATACGCTAACAACGAACCTTTAGATCTACATGTGTACAAATCATTACAAACTTATTAAAAAAAATTAAAGAGGGCACAAGATGAATAAAATTAGATATTTTTCATTCTAATATTTTGAATTCTATTTTCTCACTGTTTTAAAAATACACTGCAATGGCTTCATAAGAAGTTGTGCATATGATAATTTTTATGAGTAAAAAAAATTATTTTAAATTTATGTAACACTACGATAACGAAATTTCATTTTGATGGAAAAGATAACTGATATATTAATTTTTGTTGAATCTGAATGAAATTAGAAAGGTGCTTCATTTTGTCTAACTTCTTAGAAAAATTCATTAATGTTGCAATTGCTGGGAAAGGATGGATTGAATAGTCTCGTATATAATTTTGTAGCTCATGCTATAAAAATTCTTGTATTTCTTCAAAATGGAAGTTTAATTTCTTTCACATTGCGTATATATTTTACAAGTCTGAGATTCTAGAAGAATTTTATATCTAAATGAATTGGTTTACTAACAACACACATTTCGAAACTACATGAGGGATATTAGCTAAGACATTACTTTGAACTATGATGATGAGGATATAGGAGCTGATATCTCCCTTACGACACTTCCAAACCATGTCAATATTCGTTTTAGCCCTAGTTGTCTTATTTGGATTTTCCTGTCAAAAACTGGAGGTTATTAAGAGATTTGGGATTTGTTAAACGATGAGTTTTTTTATGTTAGAAAAGAAATTTATTTCAAGTTGTAATGCAAGCATCAAAATATTTCAATTGTCTTCTACACATGTATTTGATCACCCGTAAAGTGTTTTAGGTTTTAAATTTATTTGGACAGCCTTGGGATCTCAGGGGTGTTAACTTTTTCTCGAGGGCTGTGAAAATATAAACAATTTTCAAATAAGTATATTTCTTTGAAACTAAAATTAAATAATTTGAATCTTTTACGAATTATTTTTAAAGGAATGAAACTTAAAAAAAGTGTAAAAAGTTTAAAATATAATCATAACTGAAAAAATTATAAGCATAAGAAATATTTCTGTCACAAATATTAATCAGGTCTTTAGGTTGCGCATGTAATTTTCTAAATTAGTAGCTATAATTACTAGCAATAAGTTGATTTATAAAGTTAAATATATCTATATTACACTGTAGCTATGTGTCCAAAAATAAAAAATAAATAAATTTTAAACTTTTTCTTAAAAAATCAATACTTTTTAAATATTTTGAAATACAAATGATATGTAATATTAAACTCAAAACCCAAACTCAGTGGCGCAACAGCCCATGAGGACCAGGGTCTACTGCTCCCATCCCAGTATTAGTGACCGTTTGGCGTTGAGGAGCATGAGCAGATGTCCCGATCAGGTGGTCATTCTGAAGCGAGACCCCCGATGTTTAAGTCCCCAAGCAAGCTTGGTACTCCTTTATCGACCAATAATATTAATGTTTAAAAAATATGAAAGGGGATATAAAATTGGAATGAAAGGGTAATATTAAAATGAAAGGATAAACTTAAAATTAGGTAAGATTTAAAAAGAATGTGATACATTTTATAACTCTATGAAGTTTCATTCATCAAAGGCTACTATTTTTAAAATAGCATGTACACCGTAAAACTTACTTACTATGTTCTACAGAAATGTTTCTTATTTTCATATACTTATAATTTTTTAAATTATGATTATATTTCTAACATTTTGTAATATTTTAAGCCTCGTTCTCTTATAAATAATGTGTAAAAGATTCAAATTATTTCATTTCAATTTCGAATGAATTATACTTATTTGAATATTGCTTATATTTACAGCTCTTGAGACGCAATTAACACCCCCGAGACCTCCTCATTTCAAAGTGAAGGACATGAGAACTTTTAATGCATCTGTGAACGATTCATTACTCTTATATGCGGTCTAAGCACTCTACACATGTGAGCAATTTGAAATAGGAGATTGGGACAAAATCATGATTTGACAAGTCATTTTGATAGTAGTCTGTTTTTATTGTATATAATGCATTTCAAATAAAAATCAAGGCCTTGTTCAAACATTTTATATCCACTTCTAGAGTTGCACAGTATGGTCATAGAAAATCTTTCTCTGACAGCTTCTCATATATCTTGAGATTATTTCCAATCATTCCACAAAATGATCTTCATCAGAGTTTACCCATCCAAGTGTTCAAAAATGCGACAATAATAACTCAGTGAAATGAAGTAGACAGAAATCATGTGGCAGTAATCATTCAACATACATTTGGAATAGCGTTTTGGAATAGAGTTCCAATTTTACTGTCTTAAGACAAGTACAATTGCAGTCGATGATGTACAAGTTTCCTAGATGAAATGTAATAATATGTGCGATATCTTTGGCAGTCCCAGATTTCACACTCGTGTTCAACGTTATCCGAATCAAAGTATTTGATAGAAAAATTCTTCTTCTTCAATGTTAATGAAATCATTTTTGTTGGATTTGTTCTTTAAATAAGTTGTTTTTTTCTTTCTTCAAAACAAGTATCCCATAGTTTGGAATCTTTTGTTGAATATTGTTTTGTAAATTACTTCTATTTTGTATTTTTTCCCACTTAATTTTATATCAACCAACAGTTTTTGAAGTATCCTGTCACACATTACATATCCAGTAACTTTATACATTTAAAATTGTAGCTGTTGCTGCGCTTTCAGATACTTTATGTTTAATGATGTGATTTTATGCTTAATTCTTATCTGCCGTGAAGAATTCTTTATAGAGTAGGTTGGATTGTATTCCTTTTTAAAATGCAGGTGAGTTAAGCAATTTTGTTGTATTTTCTTTTAAATTATAATTCTCGTCTTTAACAGTACGAAAATGCTTAGAAATGTTTCACTTTTAAGGTGTAGGTTTTCTTGCAAATTTAGTTTTCATCTCAGTTGACCCCTTTGTATCTCAACTAGCAATTTTTTCTAATATATGTGTCCTCTAAAAAGGTATATCTCTTTATTAAATGAGGTAATTTTTTTTAAAATTCCTTACACATTTAGTTAATGTAAACTTGACATTAGTATAGTCTATATAGGATGTTTTTTCTCCCTTTAAAAGACATCGTAGCATATTTTTGCGTCCAAGAAGTTTATTGGAAAATAAAAATCTCGGGCGATCAAATACAGGACACTCAAAGGACAGCTTCGGAATTTTCTGGCAAGTCAAAGATTTCCATTTCACAAGCGGAATGAATAGAACGAATCAATACCAAACACGATTGAGAAGACTAATGCCAAGCGTGACACGCAATACCAAATGCTATTCATTCACTAATGCCAATTGACACCTAGACATAGACATAATAGACAACTAATACAAAATGGAGAATTGAGGGAAATATATGAGAAACCAATTCTAGAGTAACATGAATGTATAGGCATGTATGAATGTGAAACTGGTGTGTTGTTGCCTGTTGGGCAATGTGTAATGAATACAAAACGATCAATCATGTTAATGCGGAGCTTTTGAGGCTGTTCTAAACAAGTGGTTTGTTTATATTTGTGGTTATTGCAGATTCTTTGGTAATTTTTCAAATGTATATATATTAATATACGGACAGAGAAAGGAACAATGAGAACCCTGATTTATATTTCAAGAACAATAATAAACAAATTAAAAATTAAGAATTAACTGCTTCTGATTGGATTAAACAAAGAAATCAAAAGATATGAAAACTTCAACTAAAATGTGTGTAAAACCACAGTAAATATCTAAAATTAAACTCTGTACAAATATGAAATACAAATCTAAATTTTATTAAAACAAATTGCAAGTTAAAATTAATTATTTAATAAAAAAAAGTATATATTATACATTTATGTGTCATTTTTATAAATAAAGTGTCTGATACGTAATTTGTTTTAAGACATTCTCATAATAAGTGTTGGAAATTAACCCCTTCGTGACGGGCAGTGCAAATATGCATCCTTCACGGACGCATCTCAGGGACGGGCAGTTCAAATGTGCATTTTCAGCTGGAACGTTTTTTAATGACTCCTAAAGGACACCCTATGTCAATTATATTGAAATCATCGGACGTAGCTAGAGTAACCTGACCTTCAGTTAGTTTATATTCTGCTTGTGGATTTGATACTTTCCACATCAGCTGAGTAGGGAGGGAGGGGTAATTGAAAGGTCAACAAACAGAGCTCGGCTCATAAACTTTCCTCTTGAGATGAAACATTCGCGAATACTTTCGCGAACATCGAATACTTTTTTCTTATTTTTTTTACTACAGTGTGCTGTGTTTTAGCGCAGTTCTGCTTAAGATTTTGTTGTTTTTGGATATATTTCACGTACTTTTCTTATTTAAAAAACTTGACTCCAGATTATTTGATTGTTTCGAAGGCACTTCCCTAAAATTAATATGATATAAATACACATGCACTGTGTAAATAAAAGAAAAAAAAACGTAACAAACATTTTATGCTTGCAAATCATACAATGTAGGACTTCGCGTTTCTCCATGCTTTGAGATTTTCCACACTCAATTTTTATTTTAATTTTGCTATTTATTTTTGCAAATAATCTTTGTCGTAATTTTTTTTATTAATTTGAAAGTGTATTTATGTGTTTTGTCAGTGAAAACTTTGGGAAAAAATGAATAGTGCTTAAGAAATTTATTTCCCAAGGTAAGTCGTATTTTTTTATATCATTTTATGTAATTTAAAGTAAAAACGTTATTACATTCTGCTTTTAATGTAACTGTCAACTTGTGTTATAATCTAAAGGGGTACCAAAAATTACGACGTTAGGACTCAAATTTTATTATTTATGCGTCTTTTTCTTTAGTTAGGCTTAGCGACAAAAACGCCCCGTCCTGAAGGGAGTAGTCCTTACGCATTCACCCAGTCCCTAGCGAGCGGCTCGCAGAAAATCGCCCCGTCCTGAAAGGGTTAAAATAACACCACCTGGTAGAAGTAGTGCTAAATAAACGAAATTTCTGGAAGACGCATTCATATATCAGTAAGATGGTTTTTATTCAAATTTCTTGTTAGATTCATAAGTGTGGCTCTAGCAGTGATGTTTCGAATACAACTAAAATTTACTTCAAATACGCTCTGTAAAGATCATTAGCATTAATTATCTTTGTGATTTGACGTAGTTAGTGGATGGTAGTCAAGAACAACAGTAAGTAGTTGAAGACATCATCATCAATAGTTTACTAATTTTGAACGAGGTCCTATAATATGGTAAAGTAATGGAGGATTTTCTTAAGGCGATATTGCAGAAATATTTGGTAGGAATGTATCCAATGTGCATGACTGCTGTCAGTAGTGGTCCTAGAAAGGTACTATGTCGACAAAACATGATTTTAGCCATGCACGGGTCACCCCTGATAGTGAAGACCGCCATATTCGTCGCATGGCTGTGACATGCGCATTTGTATCAGAAATTATACCCTTTGTTGGCACCAGAGTGACACAGTGAACTGTAACAAACCGATTGTTTGAGGAATAGCTATAAGTTAGACGCCTTATAGCTTTCATACCATTAATTTTAAATCATTGACATCTGCGACTTCAGTTATTTCAAGCTAGAACTCATTGGAGAAACGATTGACAACGTGTTATGTTCTCTGAAGAGAACACTTTCTGTCTTGGTGCCAGTGATAGTTGTATATTAACTAAAAGAAGACTAGACAAACACCTGCAAACAACTTTTATGCGCCTTAACTATACTGGACCTTCACCTGGAGTTATAGTTATGGAAGCAATTTTCTATGATAACAGGGGCACACTTGTGGTTTTTAAACACACTGTGACTGCAAACTTATACATCAATATGAGAATTGAAACTGTAGCGCTAGGATTTACAAAAAATTATTGAAAGGAGAGTTTTCCAACGGGTTAACGTCCACACTCATAGCACTGTAACCCATTATGATTAACAGAAAGTTGGCGAGTTGCCTTTACCTGCTAGATCACTAGTTTTGGTGCCAATCAAGTTATCCAAGTTAATTTCACCCAACAAACTAATATGGGGTACCTGTACAACACAATGCATGCACGTTTGCATGCTTTACCGGTAACACCATTTATTCATGTACAATCATTTTACATAAGTAATATCTCTTCTCATCTGGCCTTTGTCGATCTGGTGACATCAGTAACAATAACAACATACCTCTTCTCACTCTTACATAGTCTTCAGTAGTACTTTCCCGGTTTTGCAAATTTCTCCCCATCAGTTTATTTATTACAATACATATCCGGATTAATTTCATTTTAAATAATTATTTGATTCAGTAATGGTTTTTAATTTGTCCGAGCAAACATCTTATACGAATAATACGTCGTGCTTTAGTAATGTTTTGCAAGATTTGATACTCAATCAAACCACAAAAAAATGTCGTTCAAATAATATATTTCAATAATACTTGAACCTTTTACTTCTACTCAAGATCACATTTCTATTCTCTACGTTAATTACCGGTAAAAAAATTTACGAAATTCATTTCCAAAGGATTCTTCAGAAATTTTGAGCCTACTTCGAATTCGGGAATAAAACTCTATGATCACAGAACTCGACTCTTTAATATGTCGTTTTCTGTCATATTCTATCTATTCCCGAAGCTCCATCCCAGAAAGCTATGCATTCAGGGGAGAAAAAAACCCAAGTCGATTTTTCTACCATCCCAAATAAAAGCAATTCTCCACAGAAAGGTATATTTCGATCCCATGTCCACATGTGGAAAGAATACATTTTTCGTAAGAAATATATCCCAGGGACAAACCAAAGGTGGAACGATAAAAAAAAACTCCTCACAGAACCAGATACTAGTTATGCTGGTAAGTAGTCCAAGATATCCATACGATTCATTTTTTCCTACTGTAGCTTCAGCTATTGTTTTTGTTTTTCCTCCTTCTCGATTTGTTTTTGCTTGAACGATGTCAGCAGTTATGGCAATATTTTCCTATCAGAAGCAATAAGTATCCTAATGTCGTTTCATAAGTCTTTATTGGAACGTCTGTCTTTGATATCCATAAAGTTTTGTAGATATCTAGAAAATTCCCACGTTTAACGGTAGACTGTCTGTTTGATTAACATAAGGAATATATTAAGGGAAATGCTTTTTCCCTTTTTCATTTACATTTGAACTTCTGTGACGTTGAGTCAAGGGCGGATGTTTATAGTTTCTTATCCTAGGTATAACCCTTTAATTTCCGCCTGCGTATATATCCATCTCGTTCAATCATGGCGTTGAGTGTCCCGGGCGTATATATACGTCTTTCTGAAATAGAATTCTTTTCTTTGCGCTGATGTTCATAAAACTGTTCCGAATGGTTTGGAATACAATAAATATACTTTTGCAGTGTTTGCGATGTCTTTATTTACTTCAGAGAAAAATTTACTTATTTGTACCTTTTCTTCCCCCCCCCCCATTACATCGCATAGGCACGTCCATGTAAAAAACGGTGACACTTGGGGGGGAGAATCACGGAACTTTTAATCGGAAGTTACAAGGTTTATTTCAATAATTATTAATTCGTTGAATCTGTAATCTGTTGTAATTTGTTGAAGTTTACCGTAAGTAAACTTCAATATTATGACAACTTCATTCTGGATTTATAAGAACAACTTATCTGTAATAAAAATTATGAGTATGAGAAACCTAAATTTTTAATAATTATTCTGAGAACAATTTGTGTGACTCCTGTGCGAATACAAATCTACTTATAAACTATGTATTTCATATTTTTTTTAAAAAAAAATGGATTGACCATAAGCTTTGCTGTAGGTTAAATATTTTTTTTTTATTTAGGGTAGTTTTTATAAATAAAAAATTTAAAAAATATCAAAATTTTCATATTATTATGTATGCAGTTCTTTTGTATTTTAATATTTCTCTTAAATTTTGGCTCATTTGGAAGAGCACCATAATATGTATGTTGTGTATAAAGAAAATTATGATAATTGTATTAGAACTTTTTAAACAGTGTTACCGGTTTTAGTAAAAATTTGGTAAAATTTCCTTGAAAACAACCAATGTTTCTAAAAGTACAATCTTTATTTAGGCTGACCTAGAAAAGGCTTCTTGAGAAGGCTAAGACCCATTCTGGGCTGTCGGGCCACTGAGGAAGGGAGTGCAATATTTATTTAAGAAACTTTGTGTATTTACATTTTTTTTTTTTTTTTAATTTTATTTTTCTTCCTAAAAACACTCAATTTGTTTCAAAAATTTGTTCTTATAATAAAAATTGGGTCCGAAGTTAGGCAGTCACCTCAAGTAATTAAGTTTCATCCATGTTTTTCCATGCGATTTTAAATAGATCAAATAACACCACTGTCTTTTTTTTTCTTTACCCGGAGAAAACTCAACTTCCTCTCCTTCAGCACTTGGTCTTCAGCTAGAAGCACTTAACCTTCGCTTCATTCAACGATCTCCATAATCCCTTATTGTGATGCATTAATCTCATTAACGGGGAACAATTAAGTGCTTTTCTTTTAGCGTTAGATTAGGCATGCATATAACTCCCAATCTTAACGGTTCGCCTTAATGAGAAGAGAACACATTCAACGCAATAATCGCCCACTGCTATATGGGTAGCTTCGAATGGTGGGAGCAACAAGGAATCGCAGTTTGAGCCAACAGTTGTTGATTTGGTGACATGAATTCGAAGTTCTTTTGTTTCCTTTATGGTTATAGTGGACAATAAACGGTGTTGCGCTGGATGTAGATTTGAACGAAGGAGTATAACAGTTGCTTACAAGAAAGAATCTTAAATGTAAATTACCGTGAATATCTTTGGTTTTATTTATTTTTTTTTATCATCCATGTACTGTACTGTGATATTATACCTGTTTATTCTTGAAGTTTATTTTTCTAATAGTTATGGTGTGTAAAAAGGGAAATGCTTCATGTAATGTAGTTAGAGTTTTATGTATTGTTGCTCTAAAGTACTGCTTAAGTATATCTATACTGTTAAGAAATGAAATAATTCCTTACATTCTGTTATTAAGAATGAAACTACATCTCAATTATTTATCTCTTATTTTAAATATTATGCATCTTTAATTTTATTTTATTTTTTATGTAAGCCAAATTCACACACACACACATGCATACTATCTGGCAATAACTTGTTTATTGTACTCGAATTTAGCGCGGGCTCTTCATTTTCTAATGCAATTTTTAGGTAAGTTACCTCTATCTTGTAATTTATTTAGATATTCTATCCATTATTTTCAATAAGTTTTTCTTAGTATTATTAATAAAAAGGGGGAAGGTTGGCTGGCCAAAAAATGTGTTCAACCCCACTTTCATATAAGTTAATTTTTATATAAGAGCTGTCCTAAGTCAGCAATGTTTATAATACTGTAGCATCCATATTTTTATATTTTAAATTCTATTATTTTTACAATTTCTTATAAATCCTTTCTAAAATCTTATGTCTGGTTTATATTAAAATTTCAGTGTTTTTCAGTTTTGATGATGTTGATTATTCATCTCTGTTTAGTAAAGAATTTTGACTATATATAAATGCCTAGTTTTATCAAAGGATACTTAAATACCTAAAGGTGTTTATAAAAGTATTATTAATGCCTGGTAAGGCTTGGAGATAAATTGTGATACTTTGTATTATTTACTGGAATTAAAAAATGAAAATACTCTTGAAAATTAAATTAATAGAAATAGTATCATAATGGTAAAAATGATAAGAATTTTACGTTTCTTGAGAAAGAATGTATACTTTAAATGAAGAAAAGTTATATTTAAAATTATTTTTTTCAAGCGGATACAAAATCGAAGTGAACATTTAAAATAAATCATAGATAATTTTTCATTCAAATTTGGTTGGTTCTCTGACTTGTTTTGTTCACACTTAGGTCTATAATTTTAATTTTTCGAAATTACTTATTTATATTAATTTGATGCATCATTTTTACCTATCCAAAAAGTAATCAAATGAACAAAACAGAAAGAAATTTGTGAAATTATTGCTCATTATTAACCTTTATCAATGGAAAAGTTCACATGGAATCAATATATTTCAATCTGAGCCTGGATATCAGCAGACTTGTTTTTTTTTAAAGAAGGCGGTTTTTATCTATTTGTGTTGTAATAATTTTTTGGTCTCATTCAATGGGCAGTTAATTCATAAAAATTTTAAAACAATGTTTGATCAAGATATTTAACAAAGAACTGAGAATTACTTCGTTGAATTTCATCTTCTAAGAACAATTATTATCATCAGCCAGGCTTCAGTTTTATAATTCCAAATTGTCTCTTCATTTAACAATGAAGAGCTACTTATAAATCACAGCATTGGACTTGAATTAATTACCTTCAATTATATCATTTATTTCAAATATTGGAAGGCCATTTTTTGAAATATTTTACTTATCAAGAAAATATTCAAAATCATTTCAACGGAAAGAAATGAATTATTAGTGTTATGTTCCCTAAAAGTTTTTGCAAAATATTCCAATAAGCCTAAAAATATCCTATCTGCCCTCTCCCCGAATAATAATATTCTCTTAAATATTTAGGTTTAGACGAAAAATTATAAAGATGACTAACATCTAGTTTCGTGTGTATCTCTTTACTTCATAAAACACTTATTTAAAATGAGCTTTCATTGAATGAAAGATTAAAGGACAAATATCGAGACTAATAAATAAGGACTTATTTTAAGAAAGTGTAAATTAGATGTTTTAATCTCCTTAAAGACTGCGAAATTTATTAGCATCTTTGCAAACATTTATTTTTATGCCAAATGTGGTAGTCTAAATTGAACTCCTACGACTTTTCAAAAACTTCGTGAAAAGTTAACTGGGAATAGATTCACCTATTACGATTTAATGTTCTATATGAACACTGAAGCAAGTTAAACTATGTACCGCAGGATGTAGTGTTTTTTTAGAGTGAAAATTACTTTTAATGAATCAGCTAATCTAAAGCTATCACAAAGAAAGCGAAAAATAACCAATTGTTATTATTTTCAAAATAGAAAAGAATGTTCAGGGAATATGAACTGTACCTGTACAGAGAACAGCTGTTATCTTAGAAATTCCGATGGGTGACTAAATAAGGCATTAGTGCTGCGATGCAGTTGAAGGCTACAGACATTACAGTACAGGCTGCATTAACAGTATTTTTGAAAAATAAAATAAATTTCATTGGATTATTCCACAAATATATTGTATTATGTATAGTACTAAATTGTTTCGGGATACAACCTCAGTCTTATTTATGTTTCTTAAGAAATTATTTCATATGTTGTATTTTCTGACATCACGATGTAATTAAAAAATGATTTGTGAGCTCTTTTAATTTCAAAATCGTCTCTGATTTGCTAAGTGCAAAACTTAAGCTGCTTTACATCTACAGTAAACAACGCTTATTTAATAAATATCTCAATACTTAAAACCATACATTGATTTTGTAATTTAGGAGTACAAGCTGTATTTCAGGAATTGTGAACTACAGATTGCAGCAAATACAATCTATGCCAGAGATTGCCAAAGTGGTGGTTCGTCAGAAAATTTCGCTGATCCCCAGAAAAATGTGAAATATACTCACTCATCACGTTAAATTATGTTTTAAGATACATTGAATCATATTTCAATACGTAACAATAATTTAACACTTAAAAATCCTATTAATGGTCTGTGGGATTTAAATTATAGATTTACTGGTCCGTGAGGTCAAAAAGTTTGGCGACTGCTGATTTATGCGATGGCATTCCAAAAATATAGATTCCAATATATATGTACAAGGGTATAAAATTTTTTAATTTAATAATAATTTTAATCATTCCTGTTTTTACTTTGAAAGGAAACTAATGAAACTACTCTAAAGTGGACCCTTAATGTGGTGGACCCCCAAGACATTTTGGGGTGACCACCTGAAGATTAGCGGTTTGTAATTATATACCGAAATATTCAAGATTGGCTGGCAGAATGCAGACTAAGTCTTCTAGTGACTATAACAAGAAAAATTAACTTTAGATGAAAATGTTTTAATTTTTAGTGAATTTTGAATTGTTTGATAATAAATGCACTATTTGACGTTATGATATTTGTGACTATTATCATTCTGATTGTATCGTTTTACTTTAAACGTGGTTTAGAAGTGTATGTTATTAAGTAATATAAAATATTGTAGAGTTTTTTCTTAGCTCACAACACCTATGTCACTGGATAAAACAAAACACCTTGAAAAAACTTGAAGTAGCCCGTACCCTGGAAAAGTCTGCCCACCCCTGCTCTAAAGCATGAACGCAAAAAAGGTCCCTGTTATTTAAGTTAGACAAAAGTATCTTATTTTTCTTTCTTAATGAACTAATCTACCAATAAATTAATTTTTATAAAAAAAAAATCGGTTATATTATTAATAATGTCAAAATTTGATTAAATTTACTCAACTTGAAATTAACTTCACTTTAAATTTAAACGATTATTATATGTAGTTCCAAATAGTTCAGAGCTACTGCAAAAAGACGACACTGACACTTTTTATGTGTAAATATCTCATTCTTATAATATGTAGGCCCTTTTACAGGAAACACATTTAAAGAAGTTTGAATACAGTGCCAGTCGTTATTGTTGCATACAATGCCTTTTCGAAGATTCGCGATTTAAAATGAAGATTTAAACTTGTGATTCAATTTGAGCATCGAAAACTTTGATACGTGCGGTGCTAGAATCTATTATTATTTTATTTAGTTAGTAGTCCCTTTATTTTTATTTGAAAATTGTACCTGTGGTTGTTAAGATTAAATATGTGTAGAATGCTTGCTCACATTTCAAGTCCTGAATAAAATTCCTGATTTCTTGAAAGATTCTTCATTCATATTTTGAAGAATGTTACAAATTTAATAGAACTTGTCTTAAAAGGAATACCAGTTGAACTCCATTGCCAAAAGTAATTCTTGGAAAATTGGAGGTTGCGAACAAGAACTATATATTTCAGAAAATTTCAAAGACAAGCAAATGATTTTCCTAAGCTGATGCATAAGAAAATAATTATGATAAATTCATACATGAAAGTCCTTTTTAAATTACTTAAGTATAAAACATTTGATTCTCATTGAAATCAAAAGTGAGTATTATACACCTTGTATATATATATGCATATACATTAAAAAATGAATTATTTCCCTGAAACTTAT
>BMAV01001302.1:20539-83270 GCA_019973955.1 Trichonephila inaurata madagascariensis | reverse complement strand
CGGCACTATTTAGTATCCGATAAGAGTTTGGATTGAAATTTTTTCAAGCGTCTAAATTTGGTAGAGAGAGCCCCCCTCCCCCTTAGATGGTGTTAGACTGAAATTGCGCTCACATTTTGCAACACGCTGTGTCTGCAAATGCTTGTGTGCCAAAATGCAGCCCATTTAAATGGGGTATCAGGGGTGTTAACTTTCTCTAGAGGGCTGAAAATGTGTAAGCAATATTCAAATATATATATAACTCTTTTTGAAATTAAAATGAAATAATTCGAATCTCTTTTACACATTATTTATAAAGGAATGGGGCTTCAGAAAAGTATAAAATGTTTAAAATGTAGTCATACTTTTAAAAAGAAAAGAATTACGTTTCTACAAAATGTGATATAAATAAATTCTTCCAGACTTATCGGTTTTTTATTCTACACTCTCATAATTTTCTTTAATTAATAATAAAAAATGCACTGCATCAGCTGATAGTTCAAATTTTATTTTGTAATGAATTATTTAGAATTATTTTTTACTTCCCAAGCACAGGCCTGTTACTCATTTGTAGACCCACTGAATGAATGAAAGGCTGAGTCAACTTTTTCCAGCCCGAAATTGATGCCCAGACCTGTGGCATGGAAGTGCGATACGCTACAACTCAGCCGCTTTGCCTTATTTTATGTTCATTTTCATAACAAATGTAATATTTCCATTTGTAAGTTTTACTGTGGCTTATCTTTACAAATTAATTTTTCTAAAAATCTTAAAATGTAACATGATTAATTTTACCTTCTTTTCCTTTTTTAAATTATTTTTATGTAAGCAATGATGCATGTTTGATGGACTTCAAACACTTTCAAATACTTATTGCTAAAAGGTTTATTTCATACTATTAACACAATCCCTTTGATACAAAGTGAAAAATTTGAATTCTATTTACAGGCAAAAAAAGGAATAATTCCTGCTCGAAATAAACCAATTTTGAAATGGATTTTGTTCATCTGTTTCAATCTTCCTAGACAAATAACAAGTTAAATGAATAAAAAGACAAAAGTCATTTTAATTTATTAGTACCATAGATTTATTTTAAAACTCAGAATCAAATTCTGACTGGAGAAATTTAGTAAAGTGTTTCAAATTATTGTAATGAATATTAATTCGAATAAATAGTACATCAAAATCATTTATTCCAAAAAACATCTTTCAAATGCCTTTCTTTGTGCTCAAAAGCAATTTTATAAAATCATCATAAACAGTAACACATGTCCGATAAAAAGTAGAAATCTGACATGGGGAACAAGATAGTATATATTTTTAGAATCAATGTATCATTGAAAGAAAATACTTTGTTAAGTTATAGCTTTAACTCAGTATTTACTAAAACGAAGCGTGACTTATTTGTCATGAATAGAACAAAAATTGTGATATGATTTTCATAAGAGGAAGATAAATTAATGCAAAATTTCATTTTTAGGGAAACTCATTTTTGAATTTAATTCGATTAAAGAGATATTTTGCTAATGAATGTTAGTAACAAAAAGTGGTATTCTTATATAATGTTAATGAATTACATAACTTTGAGTTTTTTTTTTCCTTTCAGTTATGTTTTTTTCTTGGTATATTAATAAAAAAAAACACTAAAAGGTAACATTTTATGGGAGAAAATATTTTAGACAAATTGATGTGTTTAAAATTTTAAACATCTTTTAAATTTAAATTAACATATGGGTTTATGTGTTTGTTTACTTTGAAAAAAATATAACATACAAATTAAATGAGATAAAAAATATCTAGGACGCAAACTTAATCATACAATTTAAACTTGGATATAAAATTTCATGGTATTTATTTCTTACGAAAAAATTGTTCTTTAATTAGAGAAAGTTGAATACAGAGTGAATAAAATGATTCTGCAATATAGAATAAATTTTGCATGTTATGAAAATTCATTATATCAGTTGATGATATTTCTTTGGAAAGTAACACTTGTATGTATTAATTAAATAAAATTTCTAGATTTATCTATCTCTGAATATTGCTAATTACAAAACATAAAAAAGACGACCAAGAAAGTAATTAATTAAATAAATGTGTTTGAAGTATGGATAATTGTGTGTGTGATTCATTTCGTATAGTAAACTTAGAAATCAGTTTAGAGTAAATTAATTAATTAACTGAATCCCCACAAAGAAAAAGTATTGTACTAAAATAAGTAACTTGGCAGTGATGTAATACTGAAACCAATTTTTTGAAGAGTTAAAACTGAAAACTGAAGCACTCAAAACAAGTTAAATGAAACTCAAAATACTTATTATCAACTATTCAATCTTACTATTCAAAGGGCAATTGGTGTACAAAAACTCCTAAATAGTTACAGTCATATCGACTTTTTTCAGGAATAAGTTTCTTTTACAGCTTAATTTTGTATAATTCTGCTTCTCTACACCTTATGATAATTTCTAGCTATCACACATCCCTTTAATTATAAACTTTTACTAAGATACAAAATAAATACTAATCACATAGAGTAGTTTAACTCACTTCATAAAAATTATAATTAATAGTCTTTCCCCCTCCCAGAGTCGTATTTATGCAATAATGTTTTGATATTTCATTTTCAACCGAATTTTTCTATTTTAAAAAATATAATTGCTTTTACATTCCAGACTTTAATTTAAGTTACTCACTTCAAGTATTGTTGGGATTTTTTCGTATGATTTTAAAAAAAATAAACTGCTTGATAATGAAACCCCAAAAAAGTAGTCAACGATGCAAAATGCAGGGTTCATAAAGCTCATTGACTTAAATAAAAGATTCGTAATGTGCTCATTTGTCTTACACACAATGAATAGATAATAGAATAGGAACTGGAAAATTTTGCCTAAGTTACACCTCTCTGTAAACGAAGAAAACCAGTAAGCTTTTCTACAAATATTGAACCATATCGTAACGCAAATTACAAGTCTTCCACAACAGAAACAGTCCCAAAGGACAAACTAGTTTTCGAGTGGTTGTATAATCGGGCTCTGAATATCACATATCTCCATCTATCATATCGTACTAAAAGCCATTTACACTTATTCATGGAGCAGCAACTGAGGCGAAAATGATTGACAGAAGAGAATTCGCATCATTTGACAAATTACGTTCCACGGAGATGCCATCACCCGTAGATTGACATATCTACCACAAGCAATAAAGCTACAAATCAACTTTCAACAGATATTGCAACATGTAGGTTACTTCCTGGTTGTTGACATATAGAGCAGTGCGCCATTAGTCACCAAATGGATGCCGATGGCTTGTGTTCCTGGAGCTTAATAACAAGACTAACTTTTCAGCTCATTTGCACCAATACATCCATTTAGAGTTGTGCCTTGCTGGAATATCTTGCAGGGAGGAATGGTTCATGTTATACGACGAGCCACGATTCTGTTTCAGAAATATCAGTCACTACGCAAGAATTTAGGTTCAACATGGAAACATGTTCAATCCGCCTTACCACACGACAATAAGACATGACTGTTTGGGATACTACCACCTCAGACGATCAATGCCTGGTCTCTATTAGTGACATTCTGAAGACCCAACGGTATATGAATGCCATGCTAAAGTCAACAGAACTATCCTTTCTAAATTGATTACTTAAGACATTTAACATTCGGATAAATGCCTATGGTACGTCGCAACAGTTAACATACCCTCTAGCTTACTAAGATATTTTCCTTTTTTCCTACGTATATGTTTCTGTGGTGTCTGATTTTTGTTGTAACATAAAGCATTAAAAATTATTTTTTAGTGAAAAATTCATAACCTGTAAGATTTCTTTAAGTTGTAACTTAAAATTCTTAAACTGCTATCTGAAGCTAAATATGAGACTGAAAAATGAAAAATCGGAAAACATGTATAATCATTTGTTGAAAACTCCAAAAAAAATAATCTTCTCATTTCTAAAAGACATATTTTTGTATGTTTATTTAACTAAAATAGCTTGCATATATAATTAATTATAACAGCATGCTTGAAAATAAATGCATTTTTAACTAAGCGATCTGATTATTCGGATTTATTAGATAGATTATATCTACTCCTCCGCTCCCTACCTCCAAATATTTTAAGCGACTCCAATTGCTCTAAAAAATTTTAAAAAAGGTTTTCATTTCAAAACACTTAACTTATATTTCTCAGTCAAAGTTTTTCAAATATTATGGTATTACGTATTTTGTTCAAAAAAACAAACAAACATAGCTTTCAAAATAACAGAGGTTTAATTTTTTTTTCTTTTGCTTTTACTTCAATTTATTAAGAAATTTCTTTGAAGTATATTCTTCAAATTTTATTAATGGGAAAAAAATGTCTTTAATAAATAAATGTATCATTTAAACTATGATAATTAAATCTCAGTAAATTAATGAAGACGAAAAAAAAAAATCATTTAGCTCTAGAATTCTTTTACGGGGAAGGGAGATCAAATTTTCTTTAGCAATGGATAGATTTAAGAAATAAAAGGTTTTACATTGGAAAAATATAGTTCCCACAATTTGTGTCACAAAAATATAATAAAATATATAGACACACAACGGATTTATTGGAAATACTGAATAAAATGTGTTTAATGAAAATGCTATAGTTGAAAACTATTTCGAAACAAATATTTTTACTTGTTGAAATAAAAAAAAATATATTTCAATTCTTTATTGTGAAGTAACACGAACACTTTTAAATTGTGTATTTAAATAAGAAGCTGAAAAATGAATTAAAATTCCCAAAAGAAAAAGTATTCCAATTGATTTGATATATCATTAGACCTTACAATAAAATACGAATTATCATATAACATAAATTTTCGGTAGTGCCTAGTACAAAAGGTACGAAAAATTTTAATTGATATTTCTTTATAATAACCATTTCGTTTTTAATTTTGAAATTATTTTAAATACAGCATTATTAAAAACCCAACAAGTCTATCAACTGCTCTATAGGCTTAAAAATCTATATAACCAAAGCCAAAAAAACAGAATTAATTTTTTTTTTAAAAAAAGTTATAACTTCCCGACCCTTTTATTTTCCTGCTCATTGTTAGATTCATAAATAAACATTCAACGGTTGTATCCACACCCCAGACGGTCTGAATAAAATCAAAGAAAACCTTTTCTTTTTATTCCTTTATTTTTCTGTTTACTTCTTATTTCCGACCTTATTAGCTAGTCAAACGATCTCACTAAAATAAAGGAGAAAATATGTCCAAACACATATATTGCATTTGACAGTGACGGATAATCGCTACTTTATTGCTCTGGCTCATTGGCAAATGGCCTCTCTCTTTTAGATAATAATAAAAAAAAATTATGTTTTTTTCTTATCTTATGCGTATGCATTATTGTCGCCTTTCTACATACTTATTGTTATTGAAGAGCAATGGAGCAAAAAGAGAAAATTGTTGTTTTTGGAAACGTGTAAGAGATTGTTCATTGTTTTATGTTCTTTCAGTAGGATTCCAAATTTATTTTTTAACAGTTAAGGATACAAAGCAATTTTTACGTATTATTTTCCCACTATGAATATAATTTTTTTTAATTATTTATATTTTAAATGGGACTGCAAATTGATATTTTATCATTGAAAATCTATTACATTCCCCGGGACCTTGAATCTATTTTTAGTGTGGCCCCAGAAAGATGGATATCAATCATCGCAAGTAATTTTGACACCCAGTTTCCTCCTCAGATGGAAGCACTGGATTTTTGTAAATACTAAACCGTACAAGGATTTTTTTTAAGAGAACCCAAGAAAAACAACCACTCAAGAGGTACTTTACGTGCCGCATAATCATACGATTTGGACGCTGTTGATTTTTAGAAGCATTAAAATCTCTCGACTTGGGGCAAACTTGGGCACACAAGGCGAGCGTCAAACCACTTACGCCACGCAGCCGGCCTGTAAATATCCGTCAACTTGGATACTTACTAGAAGAATATATAGGGAAAAAAACCTAATATGCAATTTAAAGAATAAAAATAAAGGCTGTATTTTTAAACCTTTTATATATTATTCACTATTTGCTAAAATGTTTATATTATGTATTCAGCATATTATAATATTTCGGTACATGATTTTTTTTTCTGATTTCCCTCCAATTTGGTAATTTAATTTATAATTAACATGACTACCGTGATAATCTGATTTAATAAAAAAAAATCCTATATTGAAACTTTGAAAAGTGCTGTTGTATGTATTCTAAACTTCAGGGGAGCTAAACCTAAATATTCTACTGCACTTAAAGTTACCCAATAATATACAACATTAACTTGCTACACATATTGCTTGAACTTATTGCTGCAATATGTGTTCTACTCACTATAACAGTTACATGTCAGTCTGCCTATTACAAAATGTTTTCAACCCAATAGCCTTTTACCATCAATTTTTACATCTTTATTTTCTTAAAATTATGCTTAAATTTAATAAACTCTCTTACGAAAGTATGCAAACCGACTTTATTCCTCTTACTCTCCCTCTCTCTCACTCAAACACACACATTAACGCTTTGACTGCCACGGTACTTTTCTGAATTGGGGTGTAAAAAGATAATGTAATTTAATTATATTAAATAACCTTCTCCTTGTGAGTCTCTATGTATGTATGTGTTCATATTTACACTGATATACTGCATATTTCATTGTAGGTTCACAAATATGGCAAGTAAACAAACTATGAGACAACTCATAGTTGGCATTCTAGGGAATAACGCAAACTGAGTTATCTCATAGTTGACAGTCGACGTTTTAATAAAGCAGTCTGGTGTTATAACAAAGTGTGTAAAGCACATAGAGTTATATTCTCAGTATTGCAGAATCCAATTACCAAAGCCATTATTTTTAAGCAGTGCCATGTATACCTTAATGAAAATGACACATTCATATTTTTCTTTCACACAAAATTATGGCATGAACATGGGATTAAATTAAAAAAAAAGCCAATTTTACAATGATTATAATCTTAATTCGAACATTGATCAATGTTATAATCTTACATTAATCTCGGATACAAAGCATTTTCTTTGATTCATTTTATGCCTTTTATAGCTTCCTCTTGTGAGATTCCTCATATGTAGATTATTTTTAGTCTAATAGAGAATCTATTAGGTTTTATATATTTAAATAAATTTGTAAAAATATCGACATATATTATATGCATAAAGATTCTTTAAGTATGCAACCTTTAAAGACAAAAAGAATATTTATGTGTGTGTTAAAATAATTAAAAAAGTACAAGTATATCAATATTTTTAAGGAACAGTTTTAAAAAGAAATATTATTAATATGCTCGTTTCTCTTATGTATAAGAATAATATGTTTTACAATTCATTACCTGAATTACTAAGTCTATTTTATTATTATAAGCTTTATATTATTAGATTACCTTTCTTCTTTTCATATTTTGTCAATTATTTATTAGTGAATGGTCTTAAGCTTCCATATCTGCATTCAACATATAAGGCATATTTTTTCGAAATTCGAAATGGGAAAAATACAAATATGATGTTTTTCGTAGACTGCTTATTTTGTTTTTAAAAAAATCACCATTTATTTTATTTTTTCAAATCATTTTTGTGAAAAGTAAATTAAACACTTAAAATAAAAAAACTCAAGTTTTTTAACTTAAATTTTGTTACGTAGAAAATATTTGATTAAATCATCAAAATAAACTTGAGCGATATAATTGAAAAGAAAGTATCACAAATATCTTCCAGAATATTCTATTAAAAAATTTTCATGAACGCATCCTCTTTTTTGCAAAGAATGAGACAAATTCTATTTAAATTAGCTTGAGGTTTAAAACTATATTACTATATTCATCTGAACAAAAATCAGGCAAGTGCTGTAAATCTGTTCTGGAAAGATTTCCCTTTTAATACTCGAAGTCACTCCTCTTGATTGCTAGTTATTCAATTTTAAGTAGATGTTTTAAACCAGCAGGAGAAGAAACAGAAAAATAGAAAGCAGAAATCTTCAAAAATGTTAAACAACTTCCAATGGTACATTTCTATTTTCTTGATTGCTACAAAGTTTTTGATATCAAATAAACGTTTAGAAGGCCCAAAATAATCCAAATTGAAAATGTAGATATCGATGTTTAAAAATTACAAAATAAACAATATGTGTATAGATGCAAGTGAAAAAATCATGAAGGATTCCTTATAATTGATTTATTGGGGAAAAAAGTAAGGATTTTACTTAATATATTGTGGTATTACTCATATCGGTGCATTACTTTAACATTAAAATGCATATAAATGATTAAAAAAAACTAGAATGAAAGGACAAACTATGATAAAAGATGAAAAGAAAACTGGAAAAAGCACTCATAACTATTAAGGGAAATACACTCAAGCATTTACATATAATGTCAGATTTCCGAAATGCCACACCAGAAAGAATGAGGAATATAAGAATAAATTTATGAAACAAATTATATGAAATACAAATGTTAAATGATTCAAATGATAATTCCAATGGACTTCCGCGGAACAGGAGGGGAAATCAGTATTATTATATCACTTACCGTTAACTATAAGTACATCGACATGCTCGGAATTAAAAAAAACAACTTTGAATATGTTCTTAGGTATGCAAATCCCTGCAATTCTGACCATTCCCAAGGTTCTTCTGGGGCGTCAGCGAATTTTATTTGTAGTGCCAGTCGGATGATAATCCCTCAATGCATGTGTTGGAGGAGATAAAATAAGAATGAGTGGGCCAATATTGTATTGCGACCTGTTTAGAAATAAAACATTATTCAGAAATGCAGGCCACATGTGGTCTCATAATATCTTCTTGAAACCTGGCTGTGAAGACGTATTTAATTTGGATTCAATGACAAACAAAACCATAGCATCACGAGAAGGAATAGAAATGCAGGACATGAGAGTCATGCAAGATATTGCTAAGATGACGTCAAATTCGAGTATATCGTGATAGTTTTGGTGAAATTATGGTTTATTAGAACAGACAATATCATGACTAAGGACTGCAATATCGCACCAAAAGTTCAATACCGGTATGCGGTATTTTTTAGATCTTAATACCGGTAGTAGAAATTTAAAAAAAAAAGAAGAAGAAAACAGATGTTTTTTTTGTTTTATTTGCCAGTTTCATTAGAGAGTGTAAATATCACAAAAAATTATAACAGCATAAAAAGACTCACAAATAGTAAAGGAATATCTTATTTATTTAAATCACAAAAAAGTGTAAAAGTCACAATTCCGTCTGTAGTACTTTTACAAATTTTTGAAATGTGATCTTAAGAAACATAATGCAATAATTGTAGTGTCATTAGGCCTGAACGTAGTTTTGTGCAAAAATTACCAGCTGCTGAAGACGCTCTTTCGGTATTTACGCTAGTTGGTGGTATTGTTATCAATGCGCGATTTACTTTATCCAAGTATTTACTTCTAAATTCCTCAACTTCAAATAAATCGATTTCTCGTCGGATGCTTTTGAATATAGCTGATATGCAAATACAATGTGAATAACAAACTCACCAATTTAAAAAAAATATCTAAATATTACACTTTCTTCACAACTACAATCTTGTTTTTACAGATACGAATATCAGACTATGAATCCTGCGCGTGTGCAGAATCACTCTAAGCTGTTGTAGGATAATTTCAGTTCGCCTACTTAGATGATACACATATGTCATCACTTTTCTTGACTGTACGATGCAACTTTATATTCACAGTCTAATTAACCCTCGAAGCGTTCTGCACGTAAAATTCCGCCATTCCAGAAATGCTTTTTCTGCCTTCAAACAAGATTCCCAAAAGCAGCCGTACCGCATTCTTAAGAATACGGCTCAACCGCTTTCGAGAACCCCACCAGAAAGCAAAAAAATATGTGCGGTGCAATTTTGAAGCATCTCCAGAATGGCAAGACTTTAAGTGCAGACAGCTTAGAGGGTTAATTTAAACCGTTAGGGAGACATAAAGAATAAAATGTGTAGTATTTTGCTGTGTTGGCAATCCCTAAATATATAGCCTAGTCAATTTTAAAAATTCCTAGTAAATACCGAAAAAACGGTATTTAAACTTGTGAACACCGGTATTACGACAAATGGCACAAAATACTGGTATTTGGTATCCCGGTATACCGGTTTTGCAATTCCTAATCATGACTATCCATTTGTCTGTGTGTTTAATTTTAAACACTGTATTATTACTATATAAGCCTATTAAGCATTCAGCGGTAACCTGAATAATCAAGGCATTGCTGAAATATCTGTTTGTGTGAGATGCTGTCGAATAGTAATTGCAGGTACAGATTTTTGTGCAACAGATTCTACCCATTCACTGGAATTTTCGATATGCAGTCTATTATTGTGATGAACAAGAGCCACCAGTCTTCACTGTTATAAATGTTGTGAGGTGGATGTAATGTTTCCCGTTCCACCCCCACTTAGTGGGATTCCTCCGAATTATTTATGTATTTCCTCATTTCTCTACTAAGAAACGTAGTTGAGGGATTTCAGTATTCTTTGATATGACACAATGATAATTTTAAAATATATTGTAAAGAAGAGCTTAAATAGTTGAAGAGATCAGCAAAAATTAGATATTTATCTAATTTTTACGCGTATTATAATACGCGTATCTGAATATAATATCATTTATTCCGTACACGATCAAAACAATTATAGGTAATTGAAGTTGAAACTTTTAATTATGATCAACTGCGAGATAAGAAAATCTTAAAACTATTTATCTAAGCTTCGATAAGTGTTATTCTTATCGCGTTTTAAATAACAGAGTTATTATTAACCAAGTATTGAAGAATCATTATCATGTGAAGAGCATGAAGAAGCTGATACTCGAATTATATACCATATTTGCCAGATAAGCGTTGCCGCTCAAGTTGTACGCTGCTCAGACTTTGATATTCTGATTATACTTCTTGGCAATATGAATCATCTGAATGCATCTTTGAAGCCATGGATCCAATGGGGCGTAGGAAACCATGAATGTCTAATAAGCATCAATGATTTATACCAAAGTCTTGGTGTTTCTTTATCGAAGGTTCTATCGTGTTTCCACTCAATAACAGGGTTTGATTAAGCTTCAGCATTTTTTCGGAAAGGTAAACTAAGGCCCTTCAAGCTGCTCGAAAAATTTGTCGAGTACCAATTAGCATGTCAAGAGATTATAACTGACAATGAAGATGAATGTACATTTGCCACATTGGAAAAATATATATGTCATATGTATGGGGTGCCTAACTCTCCAAATGCTAATGATGTTCACTTCTATCTATTTTCCAAAACTTATCAATCCAAAAAATGCGATGATAATTTCGAAAAGAAATGTCGAAGTTTCGATTCATTCACCATGTAAAGCTGAATTATATCAGCATTTATTGCGCGTGTGGTATGTGACAAAGTTTTGAAAGAATGCTCATTTAAAAACATCATCATCTTTATCGCCGTTAGCTTCCGGGTGCATCATTAATGATGATAAATGCGATTTTTTTTTGCTTTACTGTGGAGCAGTTTCCATCATCTGTTGCTGGCATTATCATAAAATGTAATGTATTATTTATAATATGATAATCGAAAGAGTAAATTATCATTTAAACCATGATAACCTAATAATGTTTTTTGCTCCAGAACCAATACTACTAGAAAACCCAAACACAATAATGATGATGGTGATATTGATAATAATGGGAGCAGTGACAATGATATTGACTATGGAGATACATCAGTTTTTTGTAACACTCTTACGGAATGAAAATACCTATTTCAGGAAAAATAGATTTTGATTATCTAAACATAATATGTATAAATAAAAATGAGAATTTTGTCATTGTATCAATAGCAATTTTTCCTGTTTCTTTTGTAAAACCGTTTTATTCAGTTAAAATTAAATTTATATGATATTTAAAAAACGATATTTCCCTTTGTTAAAAAATACTTTAATCAACTAATTATTATTATTTTTATAAAAACTTAAAAATATAAATTTTTTATTATACTCAACTGTAAAGACATAAAAAATAAAAAAGTTTTTTCGAATACTTTAAATAGTGTAAAGTAATCCTGTCTCTCTAATGCAGTGTTTCTCAAACTGTGGGTCGCGCCCCCCTGGGGGGGCGCGATACCCTTACGAGGGGGCCGAGAGCATATCGAAAATAAAAAATTTTAAAAATAATTAATTTACTGGAATGAATTAAAACAAAATACTTTCAGACATAATAAAAAATGCACTTTTATTCTGATATAATTTATAGGCGATATAAGTCATCTCTCAAAAATAAAAACTTATTCAATGCCTAATTAGCTATCTTTGATCCAAAAAACCAAATAAAAAAACTTTTATTTGATTTGCTGTAATCTCATGATGAGTGATTTTTACTACTCTTTCAGAGAAAAAACAAATCCCAGACCCAAAATCGAAAAAATTTAGGAACATAAAAAATTCATCACTGATTATTTTTGAAATACTGCACATTATAGCTGTAATCTGTTTTTGCTGATAATCTGTTTGACCTTCTAAGTTATTGGTAAAGTTAGTTATGACCCCTCTCTTATGTGTTTGTTTCTCATTTAGAAATGTTGTAAGTAGTGTATTTCTCTGTTGCGCTTTTTTCCGTGCAAAAGAGTTTTGTGATATTTGGAAAACAACGGAGAGCACTTTGAAGGATTACTTGGCCAAGACTTATTTTTCACGAGTATTCTCAAACATATAAAACATAATGAAAAACGTTTTACACAATTTTTTAGCAATAACATAAATTTGATCATAATGAATACACTTTCAACCTGGAAGTGGTCGCGCGGGACGCACAGATCACAAAATCGTTCATTCTGGCAGAACTGTTTATTTGTTACCAAAGAAAAATTGAAAAGTTTTTGAAAGTAGGTAAGTTTACTTTCTCTTAATTAAATTATTCACTGGAATCAGGATTTGTATCGTGTACAATAAAATAATTATATAAAAAAAAGGATTGGGGTGACTCAATCACCCCGCGTGACCATTAACCCGAGTATCGAGTGTGTGTCTGCCCCCGGGATAAAACATTTTGAAGCCTTCTCGCTTTAAATATTAAAGATAACACTATTATTCTTCATTGGAATTTTATATTATGTTTCATTGTTTAACATTAATTTTAAATGCTAATTTCGTGAGGCTTAAAATTACAGTTCGCTTAAAACAAATTATAATATGAGCATTATTCATTTTAAAATACCATTTTACATTTTCGTAAACATTGTCACTCATTTGGGTTTACTCTTCTGACAATTCAGCTATTTATCAAGAATGTTTTAGTTCTTTAAAAAATGAACTCGTTCGAAGAGCGGGTACTTCAGACAGTATAATTTTAATGTATCAGTGCTGTCCAAGGTATTTTTTATAATTAATTTATTAATACTAAATTAAGAGCAAGTTTAATAAGTGTTAGCGACTTCCATGGGCTTGTCTTGCAGAGGAAAGGTTTTTAAAGGAAGGTTTACGATTAGAAATTGACACTCTGAGTACATTTTCTATATTTGTCTGTGATCTATATTTTGTCTTGAAAGCAGCCACCGCATTTTACAATCTTTTCCAATTTCAAAATTCGAGAAAAAAATTAAAATATATGTTACTTAAAAGTTACATATATAAAATTTAATATACTTATCTTACTAATTTGTACGGTTTATAATTAAGATCGTTTTGTAGCTTTAGCGACAAAGTGCATTATTATTGTATTCAATACATTATTATTGTATAAGGGGGGCGCGATAAAAATTATGATTGAAAGGGGGGCGCCAGTATTGAAAGTTTGAGAAGCACTGCTCTAATGCCTATCAACTTTGCCACTGTCTCTTTCTAACGACAGGCATAATACCGCGGTATACTACACCAATTAATTGGTGTGGCTATTAAGTAAGCAACCGAATTAATATCTGGCAAATTAAATTTGTACTTATTTATGTATGAATAAAATAATATTAAAATCACAGACATTCTAAAACCGTTTGAAATTAATTATTTCTTTTTTTATGCAAAATAGCATTTGGCACATTATTTTCAATAACAAAAATGTCTGGCATTAATAAATTCATGTTGTTAGTAATGTTTTAAATTTAGTGAAAAAGAAACATTTCTTCCTAAAATTATTCAAAAATCAATATTTTTACCTATAAAGGTATGATGCATATTGATAAACGCAACGTTTACCGGCAGCCGGATAGCCCGCACGCTGTTCGTAATGGCATAGAGAAAGATATATTAAAGAATCAGCTTTTCTAAAATTCTTGTTTTTCCAACATTGCTAGCTCTCGTACTATGTGTTTTAAATATCACTGTGTGAAATAATATATTTGCATATTTAATGATTTAATTCCAAATTTATAGAGTCACCGTGGCGGAGGAAATGCTATATATGCAAATCACATTTAATACATAACTTAGTAAAAAGTCATTTTATGGGTGAATGCATTATTTAGAAAAGTAATTTTCTTTTACTCTCTTTTATAGCTTAATATTATTTTTCTGAGCATATATCTTTACTGGCTATATTTCTAAGCAGCATTTACTTGTTGAAGATAATTTCGATTGACCTAAAATGATGATACAATCTAACAAGTAAAGTACAAACTGCACATTTCGCATTACTTATTATACTTATATTCATAGTCACCCATCCGGTATAGTGATTAGCGACGCTGACTGCTGTGCCAGTGAGCCTCGCTTCGAATCCCGGAGAAGATATGGATGCTTGTAAATGTATAGTGCCTTCGCGACATGGGTGTACTTTAAATAGTCGTCGAATCGCAAGTTCTCTAGTGAGGGTGGTGGAAAGGGAAGAGATTTGGAAAGGCTCTGACCACCCTCAGGGTGTTCTCACTTTAAATTGGGGCGGAATCGAACCAAATCCTTCTGTCACCTGTATGGTGCTCAAGGCCATGGATAAAGGCAGGTGTCACTTAGCCCTTTACCATGATGAATTTTGTGGGGCTTGATCTGGTCTTTATCGATCAGGTGGCATTAGTAACAACAACAACAAATTATATTCATCTTGTTATCAATGAAAAAGTTCTGTTGTAGTTTTTAGTAATCCACAATTGTCTAACAATGCTAGATAATTTCATGACTCCAAAGAATGACATCTTTTGAATGATTTCGTTCGTTGTAAAACCCAAACAAGCTAAGATATGGACAGGGCAGACCAAATTGAAATACCACCAGTGGCACTCTTGGAAGGTCTTCTGACCTTGACGAAAAGTGAGTGATTTTATATTGCCACTCATTAAGTATCGAAAATGTAGTCTCATATTTCCTAGGCATAAGTTTGAATGAACCTGGATTTCTTCTAAGGTTTCAAGGATGACATGGAAAAGTTTTTCCAAGTTGATTTAGATCAATTTTCATACGGGAAGATAACTCTCGAAATACCCCAGTAGGGTCTTACCCCTTACTCAACCACAATCGTAGCCAAGAAATTAGTGTTCTCATTTCCATACAAAAAGTAAAAATGTGTAATCGTTTCCATTACGTATAAATATTTGTATTAAATAAACAATAAAGGAAGATATTATTGACTTTTATGTGTTTACTTGGATTATTAGCTTTTGTGATGCTAGCACATAGAGAACATAATTATTTAAATAAGAATAAACAAAAATGTTCCAAATCCGAAATTTTCTTGTAGAACGTTTACAGCACTAACCTGTACCGGGCTTCATTTATCTTACAAAATAAATAATAGTAAAAATTTTCAGAAAATGTAAATTTTTTTTTAAAAAAAAAGTTTTCTATTTCTAATTTTAAATTTTTAAAAATAAAATGCACGTCATCAATAAATTAAAAACATTTTTTTTATATGTAATGGGCTGGGGATTGGTGTTTTAACATTGCAGACCTAGTACATTCCCCGGAAGGCGGCATTTCTCTTTAGTGTGGCACCATAGAGGGGGATACCAATCGTCGAAGGTACTTTTGAAGCCCAGTTTTCTCCCTAGAGGGAGACTCCAGAGTTCTGACGATGCAAACCTATGCTGGGATTTAATTTTGCCCAGAGCACCCAAGCCAAACAGACTCTCTAGGGATTTTTTACATACCGTATAACCATACGACATGGCCGCTGTCGATTTTCTGCATCTGAAATCCACTGACTTGGACCGTAGTTGAATCCGCTACCTTGAGGGCAGAAGGTCAGCGACAAACCAACCTCGCCACCCCGCCAGCATAAATGACAAACATGTTCTTTAAAAAGTGATCTCATATTTATTTAATTATAGATTTTTTATAGCTTTTTTTTAATGTTTTTTTTTCCAAGTTATTTTTTTTAGAAAAAAAATGGCTATCAAGGAAGTTTTCAAAATTATTTTAACGCTACATCCTGCATATTAATTCGTTTATTTTTAGATTTTTAACAGAAGTATCCAAAGGTATCCGACTAATTGCGAAAAATTTTTCTTAAAAAATGGAGGTATAGAAAATTTTGTGGTTTTCAGATTTATTTAGTACACTTTAAGAAAAAATGCTAAAGCTAAGAAAAAAAAATTAGTATTACTAAAATGGAAAAAAAATTGGTAAAAGTTTACAAAAAATTACATACATGGGGACTACTTTGTACAACAAGTTTATGAACAAATTCTTAACTTTTCAATATTGTTTTGATTTTCACAAAAAACTAGAGCACTTTATCTTAGATACTATATGAAATTGCTTACAAAAATAGTGACTATATTCTCATAAGGGACTGTAAGTTTTGTAACAAAACAGTGATTGATAAATCTGCAGCTTAAACTACTTTTACTACTATACAGAAGACAAAAAAATTTCAGTTAACTATTTTCAAAATTTTTTGAGCAAACGGTGTCCCCGTTTGAGCGTTTTCGAAAATAAAACACATTTCGAGTAAAACGCATTCAAAATATGACACTTTATTTAAAGTTATGGCATCTGCTTTACCAAAAAACTTGTAGTTTTTGTTCTAGTGAATGGAGAATAATATATTTGGGTTTTTTTTTATAAAGCTAATAAGACGGTCTATAAAATAAGACCATAAGCAATTTGTCAGTTTTTGAAAAAAATCCCGATTTTAAGGTAGTCGGATCCCTTAAAAGAAGTGTGTTCCGAACGTTCTACATCTTTTCCGATTTGTGAATAAATTATTTAAGAAAATATGGGCTGAGCACCAAAGCAAACCCACATAAGAAATTATTCAGTCTCCTATATACATCGATTACGTTAAAACAAATAAGAAACTTGCTCGCTTCATGTGTTTGTATACTCCATAAAACACAATTATTCCCCAAGTATTTCCATTGAAATGAACGGTTGAAAAATACATCATGACGTATGAGCTCGAGTTGTAAATGCAAGTCAGATAACTTGATCTCCCTAAAGACTGAGTGATTGATCGGTATATTTGCAAGCATCCATTTTTAAGTTAGATGTGGCAGTTGAAATAAACCTCTTCTGTCTTTGATGGAATTTTCGGGAAATAAGCTTTCGAAAGACGCACACGTCATCACTTACTCTCAGAATATCAACACAGAATTCAAGTAAATTATTTAACACAATTTGTAGCATGGCGCAGGGAAAAGGAATCGCTTAGAAAAATCCTGCATTCTAATATTTTTCATAATGAATGAAACGGCACATGCTCAATAAACATTTTAGTCTTCATCTATAAGTTGCTATTAACATGATTTTAATAGCTTCATCTGTACATAACGGAATCTTTGAACTTGATTTTATCCCACTTTAAAAGGTCAGATTAATTCTCGAAATTTTGCACACTTATCATGGACCAATTGCAATACAATAATATAATAATTTCCTTCTATTGTTCTGATCAGGATCATCTGGATAAACGATTTCCTATTTCCAGATTTGACGACTAATTCTAGATTCCATTTTCAGATTTGGCGACTAAAAAATTAATTTACATCACTAAAGGGAAAAACTACATGGTTAATACAAATACAAAACACACAAAAAAGTAGTCTTTACGTGAAAAAGAGGAGGATGCGTCAGCCTTTTTTTAGTTCGATTAACTATAAAAGAGAGTTTATTTATTAATTTTTATTTTTTAAACCACATTTATTTTTAAGGTAGTAGTTCAAAGTTGTTCACAAATTCACAGACTCTTGGCCGGTGACATGAGTTCGAGCCTAGTTCCACTGCAGACCAGGTGTGTAGAGGAGGCCGATGAACGTTAAATATGCCGAGAATCAATCGTCCTCCCGTTCGTGTGGTGTGGAAAATAGAAGAGGTGTTGCCATCTTAAGTGTCGTCATCGCCACTTGATCATGATTCAAACTTATTAGGTTCGTCGCCAAAAACCCTCGTTTAGGTGAAAAGGGTGACTCTAATTTTCTCATTATTCACTCAAATTTGCTAAAAAAATTTTAAATACATTATTGTTAAAATAACTGAAACAGTTTATGAATTAACTTTAACTACTGTACGCTATTATTCCTTATTCAATTTTAAAAATATTTTGACAGAAGAAAAGAAATAAAATTCACGGAATCCTTTAATAGAAATGAATTATGTATTGTAAATAAAAGTCTTATATATTTTTCGTGAATGCAGTTTCAAGATTACACTTTTTTTAAAATAATAAAATGTTAAAAGTATATTTTGGGCAAATTTTAAAATTAGCGCCATTTTTTATTTTACTTAAAAATTTATTCTAAGTATTTTGGCTTGAAATAACTACTTTAAATTTATACAGACCCATTCACATTAACTCACTTAAGGTAGAACTTACCAAAGAGCTTCAAGATCATTGACCGGTCCCTTAAGTCAATTACACAAAGGTTATAGGTAATGTTCCGAATAATTAACTGCCGCAATAAAGGAATAATAATACTATCTGAATTAATATCTCTTAATTTACACGCCACATCATACAAGGATGTTTAAATCTTGTTCAATATAATGTGCAACTAGATACAATTCTGTACAAAGATTTTTTAAGCATTCACTCAGATTTCAAATGATAAGAACTCACGATTTAAACTCGTAATTCAACTTGAATATCATTGACGACAAACCTTACGACACTAATTGTCCACTTAATTTACCTAATATGTAACTCATTTATTTTTACTGAAAGGAGGTATGCTAGCTAATAAGATTAACATTTATTGGGCGATGTTCATTAAGAATCTTCAGTTAATGTTTTGATTCTTCTGAAAGCCTCTCAGGAAATTATGATAAGGATTACAGTACATTAAGTAGGGTAATACATTAAAAAGGTCAATTAAAATTTATAATAAGGATTAATCCTTTGGTCTGAAAACCAAACTCAAGTAAAATTGGATTATATTGAACTTTGATTTTAATTTAGAAGTCAATCATTCCTTTTTCCGATGTGGAAACTAAATATATTGACTAGATATTGTTCTAAACCCAAAATTTTAATGAGAATTTCTCAAAATGAAACTAGACAAAATATATATTCTTATATATTATTAAAATTTAATTATTAAATATTAAGTACATATTATACAATTACATAATAAGAGAGTATATGTAGCATAGAAAGTAAAATATGTTTATACTCTCAAATGAGTGCATATGGTAAACTTAGCTGCTTATTAATACATTGGTTTTCCCATCTGCAACAGCTGTGAGTTTTGTAAAAAACAAGAATCGTAGTAAAAATAAAAAAAGGAAAATCCTCATTCATGTTTACAAAATATTTTTTCCGAATACTTTTTATGTTTTTATTTAAAGGAAAAATCAACTTCAAATACTTCAAATAACTTTAGAGTTTAAAAATTAGGTACTCATTACTGTAATACAATGTACTCATCTGAATTTAAAATTTTTTAATTTTAATTTTAGTTATGAAAGAAAATAGTTTTTGGTCGAAAAAATATTTTTTTTTATTTATATTATCAGTTTAGACCTATCCTTAGAATGTTACTCTTAGAGAGTATTTGCTCTTTATAACATTATTCATGTAACTTGAAGTATCCTACTACGTTCAGAACCGTGATTTTGCAAAAGCGTATAAATGGATGATATTTATGATATTTAATGTCACTTAGATTAGAAAATGTATATAAAATTGTTTTAAGAATAGTATTACAATAAAAAATTATTTAAGTACAATATTTTGACAAAAAATGAACATAGCATGACTCATTTTCAAAACATTCTCTTTTCATGAAAAATGCTTCTATTTTAATAATATTTTGCCTGTATATAGCTCAGACTTCTGTACAGAGGTTAAACTAGAGTTTTTGAAATATATAACTTAGAAGTGGATTTACCCATATTTTACTACAACAGAGGGAGGATTTTAAGAAAAAAAACGCTGATAGTTATTTCAATTGGTGGTAACTCAAAAAATAATGTGAATTTTTCCAATCTCTTAGTTTAGACTTTATGGAGAAGTCTTTACTTTATCTGAGCAAAATATTATTATTATAGAAGCATTTTTTATAAAAGGAGAATTTTTTGAAAAAAAAATTATTCTAATTTAATTTTTCAACAAAATATTGTATTTAAATAATTGTTTTTGTCGTAATGTCCTTAGAAAAATTTTATACATGCATTCAAATCTAAGTGACACTCAATATCATGAAAATTATCCATTTATGCCCTTTTTTAAAATCACGGTTCCGAACGTAGTCGGATACCTTAAACAAGAGTGAAGCAAGTAATTATTTTCAACGAATACTAATTCAGCAGTTTAAAATGTTCTAAGAACAGTTCAAATTATTCCTAATAAACTCCGCCATTTAGTTGAAGAACATTGAATATAAATGATATGACTCTATATAAAAATACTATTTTACTTAACTGCATTAAGATAAATGATTTTATCTCTATAATATTCAATGTCTTAATATCTATTTAATATTCAATGTATCAATATATATTTAAAATTCAAAGTATGCGATTACTAGCGACAACTTTTTTTTTTTAAAAAAAATGCAGGTATGGGGATTTTTTTTTCTTGTGGTTTTTATATTCTTTTAGTACGTTTTAAAATAAATATACTAAAATTAAGAAGAGAAAAAAAAAATTATTATCACTAAAATTGGAAAAAATTGGTAAAAATTTACAAAATATAATATAAACGGGGCCCATTCTGTACCAAAAGTTTAGGAACAAATTTTCAATTTTTCAATTCTGATGTGTTGCTATGTTATTAATTTTTAATTGATTTTCAGGATAAGAGATGTTTCAACTTTTACAAAAACAAGAACACTTTATCTTAGTTGTTAGTGATTATATTCACATAAGGAACTGTAAATTTTGTAATAAAACAGTGATTAATGAATCTGATGGTTAAAACAATTTTTATACAGAACATACACAGATATATTATACAGTACATATATATTATACATAAATATATTATACACAAATACATTATACACAAATATATTATACACAAATATATTATACATAAATATATTATACAGGTTATTGTACAGAATATACACAAAAAATTTCAGTTAATTATTTTCAAAACATTTTGAGCAATCACTGTCCCCGTTGAGCATTTAAAGAAAAAAAAAACATTTATCAAGTAAAATGCGTTTTAAAGTATGACATCTTTCTTAAAATAGTGGCGTTTATTTTTAGTTTTTGCTCTAGTGGACGGAAAAAATAAACTTGGTATTTTTATAAAGCTAATATATGGTGGCCTATAAATAAAATAGTAAAACAATTTGTCAATATTTGGCAAATCTCACAATTTTAGGGGAGTCGGATACCTTAAGTAAAGTGATTACATTATTTGGGTCTGTCTGTGCTTAAATATTCACGATTAAAAAAAGCTTAAAGAATATGACTAGGTTTTATTTGAGATATAGAATCATGAGTTATAAGTAATTTTAATTAATTAATCCACAGGAAAACTTGTTTAAGGTATCCAACTACGTTTGAAACCGTGATTTTACAAAAGCGTATAAATGCATAATATTTATGATATTAGTGTCACTTGGATAAAAAAAAAATGTATATACAATTGTCTGAAGAATATTATTACAATAAAAAATTATTTAAGTACACTATGTTGACAAAAAAAATGAACATAGAATGACCCATTTTCAAAATATTCTACATTTGTGAAAAATGCTCTATTATAATAATATTTTGCCTGTATATAGGTCAGACCTCTGCACAGAGGCTCATCTAGAAATTTTGAAATATATAACTTACAAGTGGGTTTATCCATTAGAGGGGAGAAATTTTAAGAACAAAAAAACGCCGATCATTATTATAAATGGCTGTAACTCTGAAAATAATGTCAATTTTTCAAAATTCATTGTTGGGCCTTTGTGCAGAGGTTTGAGCTATATATAGGCAAAATATTATTATAATAGAAGCACCTTTCACAAAAGGAGAACATTTTGAAAAAGATTATTTTACGTTAATTTTTAGCCGAAATATTGTATTTAAATAATTTTTTTTGTCAAAATGTCCTTAAAACAATTTTATACATGTATTCCAATCTAAGTGACACTAAATATCATGATCATTGTGCATTTATGTACCTTTTTAAATCACGGTTCCAAACGTAGTCGGATACCTTAAGTAATATCTGTATGATGAAAATTTGTTTGATTTAGAACTGCCTAGGACTAGGAAGTTTTTTATTTTAAGTCGAAAATAACTGAATACAAACGAAGAAATATTCACTGTGGGGTTTTGACCCATTTAAATAATCCTTTCCAAATTACGAATATTAATCATTGAATTTAAATCTTACAGCTCTTTATCCACAGTGCATCATAATCCATTAATTATTATGAAAGAATGTTATCTCCAAATAATTTTCGAACTTACAAATATATTTTTTTTAATAAAAACCACATATCACCCAAATTACTCCTTCGGAATAAAAATAAAATAATTCAGGTAAAATTTCCAACAGCAGAATTCAACAAACGATTCTTTAAAAATGAGAAGAAATTCGTTTATCGTTCTAAAAAAAATGAAGAAATTTTCTAACTCTTTATTTCCTTTTTATTTTTAGAATTCATCCATCAACTTCCAACAATTGTCTCCACCATCCACTACGGCTGGAGAAAATAGAAGAAAACGTTGGCTTCTTTCTTCTGTTTTTTTTCTCCTTTTCGCCAATCAAAAGAATCTCAATACAATAGAAGGGAAAAGATCAACATGCTTTGTCTCCTTGTATTTTATCGCATCTGACAGTGACGGATAATCGCTACTCTATTGGTCTGGCTCATCGGCAAAATGGTCTCTCTTCGATAATGGTGAAGGATCTTGGCTGTTTTTTATGAGTGAATGTGTGTGTTACTGCTACCACTCGACTTACGTGTGTTTGTTCGAGAGGAGAGGAGCTCGTAAAGAACGATGGCTTTTGTGGGAAACGTGTAATATCGGGATTATTTCGCCTTTAAACAATTGAGTTCTGTGCTTTTGCTACAAGAAGCCACATACACATAAGGTATTCTTATTTTTAATGTGTGTGACGCATTATAAAATCATCGAGAATAGAACTCTCAGAAAACACAAGAAAAAAAATTAAAAGTTAACATAATAAAGTACAATATTTATGTTTTAATTTTTACTTATTTATTTTTTTAATTTCTAATTTTTTAGTGGAATTGTCAAGTTTTGTGGAGGTCAGAAAAAGTGAATTATTTCAAATGTTTTATTTCTAAATATTACTCATTTAAATTTTTGTAAACAAAAACTTCACTCTTCAGAGTATTATTTTTTTAAAAAAAAAATCAAAATAATAAGACTTATTACAGTATGGCTACAAAAATAAATAAAAATAAAAAATTTGAACCAAATTTCACAAACAAAAAAAAAAAATACCCTAAAATAAAATTATTTGAAATTTTGTAAGAAAGGAATCACAAAATTATAGATATGTATAAATGTATACTTGGATAATCCAGTACTTTACGTTTTGCATTTTTATAACGGGTCAGCTGCGTTTTTAAGGTCAAGGCTTTTTGTTGAGATATTGGCAAGCGAGTATTAGCATTTTTAGATCGCAGACAAATACGGCGCTTGTTTGGTAAAAATACTTAAAAAATTCTAGTATCAGGCTGTTTACAAGGTATGGTTTTTCTTCTGATTTTTTTGTGTGGGTAACATCTCAGCTTGTGAAATTCACTGACAATTTTGTGAAGTGTATGGTTCCAATACGATTAGATGTTCCATGGTAAGAAGCTGAATGGGCAACTTAATGAAGGATTGAATTATGAAAGATAATGAAGGAAGTGGGTAGGGCATCTCCAGTTGATGATGATTTAATTCCAGCATTAAACAAATATTATGGGAAACAGACGTTTAATGACTGTAATGCCACTTTCTCAGGAGTTTTCTCAAATTTCCAAGGCACTTTTGCGCGAGATTAAGTCCCTCAAAATGAAATTTCAAAAACTACAAGCTAGGTAGATACATCACAAACTGACAGAACAGAATACATTTAGATGTCAGGGTAGAGCTTTAGACTTCATGATATGGTACAACGGCGATGTCTTCTTAAGCCGGTTCATTCTTGGACATGAAGCACATTCCCTTGAAATTCAAATTGCAATCGATGGAATAGAGGCATACGTCATGGCCAACACAAACGAAAGTCATTAGTCATACATCACAAATTCATGAGTATAGAGTCGTAAAATAAACACAGTGTTTTGTTAGGGGGTTTCATGGCTTATGAACAAACTTTCAGCATGGCACGTTATTGCAAGACGCTGGGAAATAAGCATTGCAGAATACAGAATAAGCGTCGTGGTATGTCTCAAGATAGAATTTTGCTCATTCAGTATAATGCATGACCACACACTATCCTTGTCATTTAACAAAACCTTAAGAAGAGGAGATGAAAATATGTTGAGATCTACCTACAACAATCTCGCCATAAGTGTGACTTTCATCTGTTCAAGTACATGAAGTGATTTTTTTTTTTACTGGCAGGTAGTTCTGAGACGAGGACGAGAATAAATGGATGGTTAGATCATTCAAAGGTTTCAGTAGTCTGATCATTGTAGTTCATTATTTAATACTAGTAAGTTTCAAATGATTATTCCCTTTTTTTTTGTGTTGCTAACAGATTACTTTCTGTGAATTATCTACCAATATAAATGTTAATAGTAAAACTTCACAATTAATTGATTACCCGTTTCGAGTTCTGGGAATGTGCTCACACATAGAGTATTTACACACTATGTGTATTACAATTACGCTTTTTTTTCAGGCAGTTTTCTTCTTCAGGGTTATTACTAGTTGTTTTTCTGCTTTGTTGAAAATGTTTAAAATTACAAAGTATAAGGAACGTTAGACAAATATATACTACATATATAGTTACAATTTTGTGTGATTTTATTATTTTTAAGTGTAGTATATTTGAAAATTTATTTTAGTTTTCTTTATATGAGAAGTTACATGTTGTTTCATAGCCATGAAAATTCGTTTATCCTTTACCCATGTGTTATTTAATAACTGTTTTGACAAAATATCTTACTAAAACATTTTTTTACATAGTATTAACATGTAATAAGTTTTTTTTTAAATATTTTGTATGCTGAAATTTAGACTTTTTGATAAATTACGATTTAAAGACATTCAGAACAAATTTTTGACAACAATAAGCCTTTTTTAAAATTTATTTAAAATAAATCTCCCTCTTTTCTAGAACAAAAATTAAAAACAAAAAAGAAGTAAAATATGCTGTATATTCTTCAATAAATTTTCAAAATATCGACATTTTAACCAAATACCGTGAAGTGACTCCCATAACTTATGCTTTATAAAGCAGTAGGAAAGAAATACAGAACCGACTACCTAAAATTCGACACCATGAAATAAATACCCAATTGGTAAAAGAGTCGTATTATACCCCATGAAATTCTTAGAAAAACCCCGAAGTACTCCCTTAATATTACTTTCAGCAATAACTTATCTTGCCTTAGACTCAATTCCAACAAACCATGGGGCAAAAACACAAGAGAATTTTCCATCATTCCAAATAAAAGCGATGCACTACAGAAAGGTATATTTCGATCCTAAGACCGCATAGAAAGAATACATTTCTCTCAAGAAATATCTTCTACACACAAAACTAGGGTAGAAAAAATATTCTTCTGACAGAACTAGATACTGGTTATAGTGGTAAGCAATCTAAGATATCGATTTGACATATTCTTTATTCCTACTATACTTCTGATATTGTTATTTTTGTATTTCCTACCCTCTTGTTTTTGTTTGTACGTCTGCAGGTATGGACGATAAGCCTTCCCCTGCCGTAAAAAGCTTTTATTCAGCAAGCTGCATTTGATCTTCGTAATGTCTTATTCACATTCGGGAAGGATTATTACCTTTGAATATGATTGGACTGTTGTGTTAATATCAGGAATAAATTAGAAGCAAAATCTGAAGGTTTTTATTCTTTATTATTTGCTCTGATATTTGGATATGATTTTTCCCCTGTCTGTTGTTTATACTTTTGGTAAACTGAATAGAAACCGAAGAAGGAATTGTTGGTTCAACACTTCGTTATTTGGGAATGTTCTACAATTAAGAGATTTTGAATTATCTGAAGGGATCTGCACTGAAACTGAAATTAAGAATCAATCTAATTGTATTTAGATACCTATTATTTTTTTATATATTATGTTTTATATGAAAGTTAAGATAACTTTATGAGAATTTGGATAAACCCTGTTTAGATAATTGTGATCCTTCTCAATTAATAAACTTTTTAAAGTAAATGCTTAAATGTTGTATATATATATATATATATATATATATATATATATATATATATATATTTCTCTTTGTAGTATTAATATCATATTTTCATTCTGCTGTGGAGTTTACCGCTCTTAGTAAACACAGATAGCACACCCCTGGAAATCTCTAACAATATTCCTTTATTTTAGACTTCCTATTCAACCACATCCCCTTTTTTTGGGACAAAACCTAAAAAGCACGTTTATAATGCTACTGTGTTTAGAAGTCATTCATTCCAGATATTATCCCGGGATTTTTAAGGGGACATGGTACGACTTACGCAAAAATTTTTAATTGAAGGATTTTCAAAATTTTTATTGTTACCTCCTCCGTGTGTATACTATGTAAAACATATTTCGTGCCCAAAATTTCATAAAAAGCTAGCCATTTAATTTTTTAATTAAAAAACTTAAAATTTGTGAAGTTATTTGAAAATGCTACTCCTCCTACAAAAGTTGACTTACATTTATGAAATTTAATTTACATGTACGTCAAACTATCTATAACAGAATTTGGTATGGGTTTTGCGATAACATGATTGGTATTCGTATAATACTTCTTTTTATGAATGCTTATTTAAAATTCCTTAAAAACTGTATAAATTATGAATTCAAATATTTTTTTAAAAAAATAAGTATTGCTTTGATTTAAAAATGCATACCAACTTTTGTTACATGTGTTATTAGCAATAAGTAAAAAAAAATTCCAAATCATTAGGCACAATAGAAAAAAAGCCTTAGCATTTTAAATGAAGACAAACTAGTTATTTTATATTTCTGAGATAAGTCAGTTTAAAGATTTGATTTGCCATAGGGATGTGAACAAAAACGAACGTAAAAGCAATCATAATTCTGCGTTTTTTAAATTTAAAGTTTTCAAATTTTGTGAGGTTATAGAAAAGTATATCATAAATAATTTAGGCTATAAAAATTATATTTGATTTTTTTTGACCGATTTTTGTCATTTGAATCGTACTGTGTTCCCTTTTAAGAGAATAATATATTTTTACAACTACAACCCTTTTAATGTATTAAAATAATACCCATTTCCTTAAAAGAAACAGTATTCTAATCTGTGTGGAAGTCCAATTTCTTATATTAATTTCTTTTTTGTGTTACTTTTGAAACTATAATTTTATATCTGGCGTTTAAAATGCACCCGTAAATTGTGATAATATTTGTGTGTATGTGTTTTAGAAGTTCGCATTGTGGTACATCATTTTCCTATATTCTGATTACAAATTATTGAATATTTTAGAAATTATTAAAACATCTTAAACACATTAATCATGTCGCATTTTTTACATATTCCTCCAATGATTTTTTAGCTTCAAACTAACTTAAAATTTCACCTGAGCACATTATAAGATTTTAGCTTCAAGCTCAAATATATTTCTCATAATATATTTCACAGGTTGATTTAATTTTCATAAAGATTATAAATATCCTTTCTCAGCATTGTTTTTTTTTTCTTTTATTTTTGATAAGCAAAGCATTTTTAAGAGATCCCCAAACCCCTTTAATTAACATGTAACATTCAATTAACAATAACAAAGTTTAGTTTATACCTTTTTATCAAAAAACAAAACAAAAAATAACATCCTTTCTTTCACTTATCTCATAATATACATTTTTAATTAAGATTCCTTTGTTTCTCTAAGCAACTGAGTTCCATATAATTTTCCCATTAAAATTTCTGATTAATCAAGCAACATTGCTCCAGGTTTTTCTTCACCTAGAGATGCACACACAGTCTTCTTGTTCCCGGTATTTGGTCTTTATCTTACGGCACTTAACATTTGCTTCTCAACAGCCCCATAAGGTTTTATCGCGATACATTTATCTCATTAACTTGGAACAATTAACTGTTTTTCTTTAGCTATAAGATTAAGCATGCATGCAGCTCGCAATCTTAACGGTCCCTCTTAATGAGCCCGAACACATTGAATGAAATAATCTCCACACGCTACATCGGAAGCATGAAATAGCATGCGCAACAAGGAAATGCAGTTACAAGCCAGCGATTGTTGGTTAAAAACGAGTACAATACATTGGGAGTCCCATTGTCAACCATTTTATGGCCCTCCTAGGCAATGGACGATTATAGGTGTAGTACTGGGAGTTAGTAAGAAAGATGGGACTTGGAAACTATTTAGAAGAAAGGATCATAAATATATATTGCTTTGAGTCTTAGATATTTTATGCCTGTCTTTGGTGTTTCCTTTAAAGCTATAATCTGCGTAGATTAGAATAATTTCCGTAACTATTGAAAATATGTTTGTTTCTGCTTAAATAAATCAGCCTTTTCAAAATTAAGGTTGAAAAGTTAATTACAACAAGTCATTTTTATCAGGTATGAACTGCAGACTTCTATGCAAAATATAAGCATAATTTGGGAAATGGTATGCCGTAAAGGCTAAGAACTTATAAAGGGATATCTTTATGTGCTTGAAGCATGTAACATCATCCTTAAATCTTTACTCAAGTAATATAATTCATTTTAAAAGAGTTCCCTTTACGTGTCTGTTTAATAATATACATATTTTTTTAAAAATGTTTCATTTGATATTAGAAATAAACATTTTTGTTTTAGTGCGGGATTGCAACCTCAGCCCTCTCTATATATTTTTTATTTTTTTAAAGAAATAGAGCTGATGTTTTATATGTTATTTAGAAAAAAATATGATTAAAAGGAATCTGAATATACCGTATAATCATGTGTATAATGCGCACTTTTAACACCAAAAATCATATCGAAATTTACGGGTGAGCTTTATACGCCACGTGTATAAAAATACAAGATACAGATGAGCAAAATAAACATTACACACCTGCATATACAGTAGCGTTTCTGAAACTATGGGGCGTGCCCCCTAAAGGACTTGTTAACTCTAGGAGGGGAACGAGCATATTGAAAAGTCGAAAACAAAAGATTATATTTAAAAATTAATAATTTATCGAAAGTAAACAAACAAAATACATTCTGACATAATAAAATTTAAAAAAAAAAAAAAAACGTTTATAATGCTATAATACACTTGTAAATGTATCAGTACTGCACAGATTACTTTATAATTAATTTAGCAGTAATAAGTTAAGAACAAGTTTAAAAAATTATTACCAGTACAAGTTTAATATTTACTCCACAGGCTTGTCATATATATACGTAGAATTATATGCAAAAATTCATACTTATGTCGACAATTTGTACGGTTTATGATTAATCTCTTAACTGCCGATTAAAAGTTTCGCGATTCGCTCCCCAATACCACCGTTTTGCTCGTATGCAAGCGTATGTAGTGTATTGGGGGGATGGAAGGGAATAAACAAGAATATCCTCTGAAATAAGTAAATCCTTCGCAAACACTGTCAAGGTCCTTTAATTGCATTCCAAAGGCTTCGGAATAATTTTATTAATAGAAGTGAACAGAAAAGATCGTATTTCGAAAAGACTTATAAATAGGTCCGGACAATTCACGCACTAGCTGAGTGAGACGTTTTTATACGCGGCACCACTTAAGAAGTAAAAGTCGTATAATAGCTTTAGCGTCAAAGTAATATGAAATTTAATACATTGTTATTGTATGGAAGGGGGCACAATTAAAATTATGATTGAATATTTGGTTGCAAGTATTGAAAGTTTGAGAAGCACTGAGATATACACAAACACTGTTCAGTTGAAAGAAATGACATATCTTATGAACTTAGAGTTGTAGCTTAGAAGTATACTCTTTTTTACTTTTCCATTTAAACTCGGGAGATATTAGTAGAAATGCTATTTCATCAGGTTTTCACACAGGTTTGTAAATTTATTTCCTTTTGTAAGGTCTTCGACATTTAAGTTTTAAAGATTAATTTTCAAAAGACACAGTTAGTTTGGAGACAAATCGTCTCCTTTGGCTTAGAAGTGCGGGCTTCGTTGCGGGTTCAGCTACGGCTGGAGTCGATAGATTTTTCTGGATGCCAAAATCGTACGCATGTATGTCATATGATTATGTGACATGTAAAAGATCACTTGAACACCAATTTGGCTCCAGGTTTCTCAGCAAAATTAAACTAAGGCAATATTTCGCATCCGACGAGATCTTGAATTAAACAATTAATTCAAGCGTTCAAATTTGATATGGGAGCCGCCACTGAAAGGTACCACCATAAAATGGCTTTCACATTTGTGGATATAATGTGTATTCCAAGGCTAAAATGCTAAAGTACAGCCCATTAGAAAATAAAAAGTTTGAGAAAAAACTGTTCTTCAAAAACGGAAATTTCCCTATTTTATTAATGCTTTACGCAACCGTGTGTCATTGAATAAGGCCAAGATAACGCAATCTTCATCTACAGAGCAATTTTTGTTTTTTCCGGTTAAGAAAGTAAGGGAGAAAAAGAAGCATTGTTTTACCCTTCATCTGAAAAAAAAGAGAGAAATTCGCTTAGTGCCTGTGGTTTACGGAATTTGTTAGACCACTTGGTTTCCAGAAAGCAATTAAATTCCTTGTTGATTTTTGAATTACACTTATTCCTTAAAAACAATTCCTTTAAGTTGAAAAATGTCTACCGTCTTTTAAAAGATTACAAACAAAAATGTTTCCTCCCTGCAAGATCTTTTTCCCAAGAATGTAATTAAAAGATGTTTGAATTAATTTTTTGCATCAACCTTTCTATTCTATTTAATTAATTACCACGTATGTTTGTGTGTGGAGGCTTATTTTCTCTCAAATTTATATTAGTATTTATATGTTACATGTATGTTTACATAATAATGTCTCATATTTTATAAAGTTATGACTAGTAGGAAATACAGAACCAATAAATCACAATCTAATATACAATTGGAGAAATATTATCACACTCATTGTCAGTACGTGACAAACTGATCATTATCACAATTAAAAACAAACTGAGCTTGAAAGCGGCTGTATATTGCTTTCTTTACTCTCTAATATCAGCTAGGACATCGCAGAAACTCCAGTCATTCTTAATTGAGACAGTCAAACGAAGCATTTTTGGATAAAAATAACATTTACTTTATATATATAGATAGATAGATAGATTATATATATATATAGAAACTCAGATTTACTTTTTGTCAATGATATTTTTATACTACTAATATATATATATATATAAATCCTGATTAAATATTATTTTTTTATTTCTAATGGCAGATTAAGAACATTTATTAACAGAGTTCATCAATCTACATAGTAAGTACATTCACCGAAGACTGGTATCTATTCTTAGTGCGACGCCATATAGGTGGATACCAATCACCGCAGGTAATTTTGACGCCAGTTTCCTCCCTAGAGGGAGGCCCCTAAGTTCTGACGATGCGAACCTGTACTAAGATTTAATTTTTCCTAGAGCACCCCTAGGGATCTTTTACTTGCCGTATAATTCTACGACATGTCCGCTGTCGATTTTCTGCATCACGAAAATCCACCGACTTGGACCTGGGTCGAACCAGCAAATTTGGGTACAGAAGGTCAGCGATAAACCAACCAAGCCACCAAGCCAACATTCTGATTAAATATACTGGACCGCAATTGTCAACTAAACAGAAATTTAAACTCTTTTCAGCTATTATTTTAGTATCTTCATAAATAGCGAAATATATTATTGAAGAAATACTGTACAGGTTGTAACACAACAGTATAATTAAAATTAAAGGTGGATATTTACAGATAAATAATTATATATGACATTATTTTACAGGAACAATAAATACAAAGTTATTTCATTCTCAATTTTAATATGGAATAACATACAATTTACTCGAAGCCCTAATATGTTATCAAAAACTTTCTTCAAACATATGAATTCTTACCTCATCAGTTATGAATTAGCCAATTTGCTCATTTAGTGAGCCTAATAAGAATAGAAAAGAAAATTCTCACGCAAAATTTTACTATATATTTCAAACATATCTTTTTAAAAAATAGCGCATTTGGCTTACCCACAGAAATAATATTTGTTTTAAATATTTCAAAAAAAAAATATTTTGTATAAAAAAAGGAAATATTTTATTTAGTACGTTAAGTAAGGAAATCAATTGTTGAATTCTGCATGTACCTTAGTAAGTCCCTATTTGTCTTCAAAAAATTGGATAATAAACCATAATGTTAACTGTATAGCTTTCAATAGGGTGCTCTTCATTAAATTTTGAAATTGGCTCTCAGACAAAAATCGGCCGTGGTAATCTAGTGGTCAGGGTGATAGATCATGGCTGGCATATCATGAGTTCAAGCCCAGTACCACTAAAGGCCCGCTATGTAGGGGAGCAATGCACATTAAATCTGACGAGAGCTCAAACGTCCTCCCCCTTTGGTGTGATAGTTTGGAAAGGGGGTTGCCAGCTCAGGTGTCATCCTCGTCACTTGACCATAATTCAAAATTACGAAGTCCATCGCAAAAGCCCTCGTGTAGCTAAACAGTGCGGTGTTAATATTCACTGACTCACTCAGACGAAAAACTAAAGTGACTCTTTCAAATGATAAGATAGCTTTAAAATATTTGTATACGTTTTTCTAAAAATGAATACAAATATAAAATAAAATAATTTATGTAGTTAAAATGAGCTTTCCTTAACATTTAATATAAATTTATAAAGAAAGAGTGTTTTTGTTTTTTTTACTTAAAAATCCATATTCCAGATCTATATCTCTTTTGCTGAAATGAAAATTACTTAAGGTATCCGAATACGCGTTCGGAACCGTGGTTTTAAAAAAGCGCATAAATGGTTAATTTTCATGATATTTAGTGTCACTTAGATTAGAATACATGTATAAAATTGTTTTAAGGGTATTTTGACGGAAAAGAAATAATTTGATACAATATTTTGGCAAAAAATGAGCTTAGAATATCCTTTTTTCAAAATGTTCTCCTTTTGTGAAACATGCTTCTATTATAATAATATTTTGCCTGTATATAGCTCATACCTCTGTACAGAGGCACAACTATGTATTTTGAAAAAATTCACATTATTTGCAGAGTTACAGCCCATTGAAATAATTATCGGCATTTTTTTCTTAAAATTTCTCCCCTCTGTTGTCGTAAAGCATGGATAAACCCACTTTAAGTTATATACTTCAAAAATTCTATTTGAGCCTCTGTACAGAGGTCTGAGCTATATACAGGTAAAATATTATTATAATAGAAGCATTTTTCACAAATAGGAGAACATTTTGAAAATGTTTCATTCTATGTTCATTTTTTGTCAAAGTGTACTTAAATAAATTTGTTTTGCAGTACTATTCTTAAAACATTTTTATATACATTTTCTAATCTAAGTGACACTCAATATCATTAATATTATCCATTTATACACTTTTGCAAAATCAAGGTTCCGAAAGTAGTCGGATACCTTAATATGAATAAAAAAAGTTTCTGGGAAAATAATATTCACTCCATCAGGGAACATAATACAATAACCAGGGAATATTAAACATCCATTATACAAATTTAAGTATGAAAAAAAATACATTCTCAATAGGTAGAAATAGTTAGAAAGTACCTGTGACAAATGTTTCATGTTTTACGTCCTCCACGTCACTGTGTTCCATAAAAGACATTTCCTTGGAAAGTATTTCCATTCAAATGAATGATGTAAAGAAACATCACGACGTATGAGTATCTGGAGCTGTAAATGCAAGTCAGACAGCGGATCTCCCTAAAGGCGGTGTGATTGATGGGTGCCTATGCAAGCATTCATTTTAAGTCAAATGTGACAGTCAAAATAAACCTCCTGTATCTTTCTAGAACATTCTTGGGAAATAAGTTTTCAAACACTGTACACATCATCATTTACTCACGTCAGTTGTCGATATGTAAACTAAACAAATAATTTAATGTGTTGTATTTACCTTGCTTTATAATCGGTGAGTAAAAATTCCATTCCTTAGTATAAGTCCTCTATGTCATAAGGCAGGAATGTGTCGGTACCATATTTATTTGAAGTTATTAAATTTTCTCTGAGGAAATTTTTTTAAAAAAAACATGGAAATGAATCCTTTGGCCATTTTATAAAAATAAATTATTCATAAAGTTGTTATTGACCATTTTACTACATTAGAGGAGAGAGAGTTATTCATAACTTCTCAAATTCAGATATAAGAAAAAAAAGTATTGGGTTTGTAATACATTTTGGATAATGGATACATCAACATATGAATTAAGTTTGAATGAAGAGGAAGATATAAATTCTCGCTCTGCAATAATAAATATATAATTTCAAAACATTCAGAAGAGTCAATTAATTCATTCTGGATTAAAATTAGTGGAGATTAACACACAATAGCCAAAAAAGCTTTAAAAATATTGTTACATTTTTCTACATCTTATTTGTGTGAATTCGTTTTTTCAGCATTAACAAATATAAAAATGAAAAAGAGATCAAGACTTTTAAATGCAGTTGACGAAATGAGCGGGGCATTATCTTTTTTAAGACCAAAATTAAATGAAATTATTAAAAATAATCAAGCTCAAATTTCACGTTAGATGTATTCTTAGAATTAATTTGCATCTAGTAATTACTCAATAAACATTTTCTTCTTTTCTCATACTTTTTATTTTAATTAATGTTGAAAATTATTATCATAAAACTTTTTACATAGTATGTTAGATATAAGTAAAATTCTTTTAAGCTTATTTTACTGTTAGTGTTCAGCCAAATTTTGAAATTATTAGTGGTGTACAGCAATAAAAAAAGGCTTAGAATTACTGCCTTAAGGTTCCCCATTACATTTGGAACCATGATATTGCAAAACAAACAAACTAATTTTTTTTTAATATTTAGTGTCACCATTAGTTTATTTGTATTTTAATACATCTCAGTCGAGAAATTTTAAGAAAAAAGCACTTATAATTCTTTTCAATTGTTAATAACTCTAAAAATAATGGGAATGTTTCAAAAATTCTAGTTCAGGTTCTCTGGAGATATCTTAGCTATATATTGGCAAAATATTATTATTATAGAGTCATTTTTCAAAACAGGAGAATGTTATAAATTGGTTAATTCTATTTTTTCCCCAAAATATTGCATTTAAATATTTTTGTCGAGTAATAATATTTTTAAAACAATCTGATACGTGTGTTCTAATTTAAGTGACACTAAATATTCGTTTGTACTCTTTTGTAAAATCCCGGTTTCGAACATAAACATATCTTAAACGATATGCTTGAGCTCTTCAATTTATTATTTTCTGTAAGAGAACAAATCTCTTGTTCAGTAAGCATTGTAACTAATTATTTTAATTTGTTATTATTTTCCAGAATGAGAGGACATCAATCATTACGTTATTTACATGAAAACATTGTAACAAATAACTGATTATTTAGTATTAAAATTTTCCTTTTGTTTTATGAAATGAATTAATAGTTTGTAATCTGGATGTACAATGTAAATAAAATTCTTTCAAATACTTTGAATTTTACTGCTTTATTCAACATATTAGGTTTTGTTAGGATTTAATATTGCTCTCTAGCTGTACTAAAATCTTAAGGACTCTTCGTAGTTTTGAAATCCACTCAAATAAAGATGACGATATCCGAGCTGATATCTCATTATCGTAATCACTGCGCCATAGAATTCACAGATTTTCAATTATCTATGATTAAATGAAAGCACACAACATTCCCATTCAAATGCAATATTCAATTAATTAATTGTAATCAATTCCATTTTATTTCGCGTTCTTTTAATGATCTTTAACGCATGATGAATGAATTTAGATGTTTGCCATTATTTTTTGTTCGAATGTTTTTGTTAACAGATTATATAGTAATGCTTTTAAATTTTATTTAAGAAAATGTAATGTTAGGACAGGGGTGGCTAACCTTTTTGGGAAGAGTGTTACTATCTTATAAAAAAAAGTTTTATGCGTGCCGCTTCAAAATTTTCCAACAAACAAAAGAATATTAAAAGTTTTAAAAAATGTTACTTATAGGCTTGTTATGGAATTTACACGCAAATAGCACATGTTTTATGCGACTAAACAGTAGAAATTTAAAATTAATATAATGAATTTTATTACTATATTTTTTCTTTCGGTTTCACTCAGTTCAGTATAATATAAAATTGATTAGCCAGAAAATTTAATTTTAAATAATTATTAAACAGTCAGTACTTTTTTAATGTGCTTTTTCAAATTATAGATTTTTTTACCGAATCATCTACATTAGGATTATCTCTTTAAGATGTTAACGAAATTTGGTTGTTTTAAATGTGCATCAGTTTCTCTTTTTTCTCCAAAATCGAGAAAATGAAGCAAAAGTAGATATATGATTAATCAGGATTGGAAAGGAACAATCTTTCCTTGTAATCTTAAATTTAAATTATATAAATGTATTCAAGTATCGGTAAGAAAAGCTAAATCTCAAAGCCTATCCCCTCATTCTTGAGAGGCAAGCATTCACTGAGATGTTCATTGCTTTCTTCCAAAAATATTAGTATTTACTATTATTTGTGTTTGTTTTTTTTAATTTTTCAATAAATCTTCGTATTCTGCTCTCACAACTCAACCGTGCCACGGGTTGATCACCCTTGTAAAAGGATTATCTCTATGTTTTTTTCTTACAATTTTCATCTTAAATAATTCTGATTTCTCAAACATTGTACTGCTAAAAAACCTTTTTTTTTTCTTTCTTTTCAGTAATTTTCATTGAAATACCTTTTGAATTTTCTTCTTAAAATAAAACAAAACCTCCAAAGAAAAGTTTTTTTTTTTTAATTTTCTTAGAGTATTTATTGAGTTGCGTGGACATGATTTGAAAAAGCATCAATCACTTACAAAATGTTGATTCATAACAAAGTCATTTTTTTCTTGAATACTGATATTCAGATACCCCATCATATATGAAAAAGAAATAGTTAGCTTCTTAGTTATAAAAAGAAAAAAAAAATGTGATAGTTTATTTCACATGATTCTGTATCCCATTTTAGTTCATAATTAAAAAAAATAATTAATTCACGTATAAATTTTGCTTTGAAGAAATATAAATTAGTATATTCAAGTGAAACCTTATAGAAAGTTTCAAATTAAAAGCTTTGGATAACAATTCGTTTGACTTTATTAGACACAATTATTATAAAATATTTTCCAATTAATGTATAAAATTTCCTAAAAATATATTAGAATGCAATTGAAAAAAAATAAAACTTGAAAAATATATTTTTGAATTCTTCCAACTCTGTTTAAATTACATATCAATAGCAGTTAAAAAATGAGTACGCATGCTCAATAAAATCATACAAAAGTGCAATAGGAACACACAATAAAGCATTCTCTTAAAATTAATAAACCTTGCTAAAATTAGGGAAACTTATATTGTTTCATCAATATCTGAGAGTAAGGCTTATTTAAAAGAAAATATACTAGGGAATTGGGAGGTAGCTATCCAATATAAATTAGAGAAGTTATGATAAAGCAAATACCACAATGAGGGAATGGGAACAGTTGGTTTTTATCATAAATCCGATTACTCAGAACACTTACAAATAAAGATTAAAACTGATAAAAATCCATGCATTTTTTTTTTTTTTTGAAAACCACATACTTATTTATTTTTGTAGGAACTTTTTCTTCGGACTCCTTAAAATAATTAGAAACATAAAATGACTAGAAAAAATATGTTTTTAAATGAGAAAAAAAATAGCATGCATTAAAAATATAAAAAAAAAAAACCAAAATCGCATTAATTTGGACTAATTGGAGATGTACGTGTTGTTCGAATTAAAAGAAATTACGTATAAAATTAAGCCCGACACAGGGAGATAAACAATCAAAAGAAGATGCATTTTGAAATAACACAAATCAAAACCACAAAGAACTGCACAAGAGTGAATTCAAATATATATTTATAAGATACATATTAACTCGAAACTGTTCAGAATATGAAGATCTAGACTCATCTTCACTGATCACTCTTGACACGTTCAAAAGTTTGAAAAAATGACAAATCATTTTTACTTCCATTTAGCTCCAATTTCTTGATTGGAGGAAGTGCCCAAAAGACCATTAATATCAAATATGGATCTAGATGTGCGAGAAATTAAGATAACGTATTATTTTTTTCATTAATTGTGGATTTTTAAATGTATCTCCCCAAAGAATTAATTAATTTTCTAAAAATTATAGAATATACACCTCATGTTTAATAATAATATTTTGTATTTTAAGGCATTTTATTGCGAAATATAATTTTTGCATGTAAGGTAAAATAGAGCCAATGTATAAAAAACTTATTTTTAAAATGGATGTATCCTTCAAGTTCATATTTATTCAAATTTCTCAGAATTGATGGGAGTTTAAAGAGAAAGTGGTCTTGAATGCTTTTATATGATTGCTATATATTTCACAACATATATATAAAAAAAAAGTTGGAAATCAAATAATGCAATGGTAATAACTATAATAATGACTTATGTTGTGTGTGAAAACGAATCTCATGAGAAATTTTGAAATTTTATAAAAATTTAACACAATATTTGAGAGAAAAGAATTTCAATAAAAGCCCATAAGATTTTTCAAAAAGAAAAATATTATATCTTTGATTAATTTTTTTTTTCAAAGTTATTTGTTTTCGTATCAGTATAAGTTCAGAAAATGTAGTGATAATGGTGTAAAAATTGTTTCTGAAATTATAAATATTGATTTAATAGATCTAAATCATTAAGGTTTATTACAGATTTTGCATCTAGTGAAATTTTTCGAGTGTAAAAGTGTTACTTTTTATGTAAAACGAATGAAAAGGAAAGTATGTAATGTAAATAAATCTATTCAAACTTTTTTTAAAAAAAAAATTACACACATACACAAAACATATAATTTAAATTATTTAGAAAATTCCTTCATAATAGATGTATCTTCCCAAACAATATTTAAGCTTTTGAAAAATCTATATCACCTTCAGTTTTAAAAAGTGACAATTGCTAAAGTTTAAATTCATTCTCCAAATACCTCCCCCCTCCCTCTCCTTCCTTTCTAAAAACCAGTCTCTACTAAAACTCAAAGTTTTTCTTTTTATTTTATTTTACTCATTCTTCAATTCATCCATCAATTTCCAACGTTTTCCTCAACCCTCTCAGACGGCCTGGAGAAAATCAGAGAAGACGTTGGCTTCTTTTTCTCTGTTTTCGCCAATCAAAAGATTCCTAATACAATAGAAGGAGAAAATATCACAATACTTTGTCTCATGATATTATATCGCGTGTGACATTGACGGATAATCGCTACTCTATTGGTCTAGCTCATCCAAAAATGATCTCATCGATAATGACGAAATATTTTTTTTTTCTTTTTTTATGTGCATTTGTATTTATTAAGGTTACCACTCGACTTCTGGATGTTTATTGAAGAGTAAAAGAATAAAAAGATAGCGTAAAAGTGATGTTTGTGGGAAATGTGCAAGTTCAGGGTTAATTTTGCTTTCATACATTCGATTTCATGACTTCCTTGTTGTAATTAAATGCATGAAGTTTTACTTTTTAATACATTTATCTCTTGGTTGCAAAAATAATCTTAGATATAAATCACCAAAAGATATAAAGGGAAAAAATCGAAATATATACTGTTAAATGTATTAGTTTTAAGTACTGACAAACAAAACTGCTGTATTTTCTTATAGTTATTTCATGTATTCATTACCAAAAGTCGTAAAAAAATGTTGCTTTGATTATTGTGAAATTTATTTTAAAATATTACTTTATACAAGGTAAGTCAAAAAAACCCGGACAAACAATTTTTTATATAACTTTATAAAAAATTAAGGAATTAACAAAATGTAACAAATAATAATAAGAGTATACTCGTAATAATAAATAAATTTAATTGTTTTTAAAGTGACCGACGTTTTCAGCAATGCAGAGACACAAATGCTTGCAGAATTTTTTAACAATGGGCCTCAAATCCTTTACCTTTAATCTATACCATTCCCACAGAAGTGATTACTTTAGAGACTCCAAAGCTTTTGGAGTTCAGTGCAGACTCTGGACTCCAAAATGGACCATACTCTGTAATTCATGGGAATGAGATCCAGCGCGAGTAGAGTAACTTCAGATGATATCATGCCTGGAAAATTCGTCTTGCACTACTCTTGTGTCTTTTTGGCCTTGTTGGCTGGTGCAGAACCTTTTGAAACTTCCAATTTGCATTTCCGAAATGCTTTTAGGCCCACAGAAGTACAACAGCTTCTAGAATGTCCCCCTGCTATACTTTTTGATTGATTTTAACACCCTCTTCCACAAAAAGCAAATGTTTTTTGCCAGTTGTGCAAATTCCACCCCATACCTTGACCGACTTATGATATCAACGACGTTCAACAATTGCCGAGTTGCTTGGAGCGTCTACTGAAAAGATTATATCGTTTTAGAATTTATGAATTTGAACCATAAAGAGCTTCTCATCATTGTAAAGCAATCTCTCCCAGCGCTTACTTGGGGCCCGTCGTAAGAGTTTTCGGCCGTACGAGTTTGTTTTTTTTTCAGTGAGAAACTAACTTTTCACAACTTGTAAGGCTTCAGTTCAAGCTCCATTTTTGCTATTCGCCTCACCGACCTCTTTCTTATTCCAATGTCACGAGCAATCTGTCTCATGGAAACCCTCGGATTTCTCTGGACTCATTTTTCAATGGCCTTACGATTCTTTGAAGTATTTACAAGCATCTTTGCCTACTTCCTGGACGTCGACCATTACTGCAAAGCTCTTTGAAAAGGCAGATTGCATCAGTCACTGTTTGATGAGGTACATTGAGCAAACACTTTCGTACTGTCGTTTCACTTGCTGAAACAACTCTAAAATAGCAAATCTTTTGCTCGACATTATCAAAAACACATAAATCAAAGTACAAACTCTCTAGGAAATATATTAAGAATATTTTATTATTAAAGTGGTAGATAAAGAAACATGGAAATTCCAATAAAAAAGAAATTTGTTAACTATTCCAAGAGGCAAGAAATTTGTCCGAGTTTCTTGCCGCACCTTGCACATTTCATTTGCCATCCCGACGGTATAGTGGTTAGTGACGATGAATGTTATCGTATATAGGGCCTGAGTTTGAATACTTGCACGGAGAGGGTATTCTAAATGTTCGTGAAGCGTAAGTCCTTTCACGAGGTTGGTGGAAGGGGAAGAGAGATTGGAAGTTCCCTGATGTACCCCCAGGTTGTTCTTCCTTGAAACTGGTGTGGAATCTAGCCAAATTGCATTGCCACCAGTATGGTGCCCAGAGCTGTGGCTAACGACGGATGTAAGAAATATCCCTTTTCTAAGATAAATTTCCGGGCCTTTGATCTGTCACAATCTATCAAGTGACATTAGAAACCATAGCAGTAAATTTAAACGGTTGAGAAATCTGTGATATTATTTGTGTTTTTTCCACAAATGCCTGAATTTGCACCTTATTTTCTTACTGGTGCTCCTTGAATGCCTTTTGAAAAGAAGTTTGAAGGATTCAATGAAATTATTGGGAATGACAAATTTTCCATTTCAGATTAGTTTAGCCTCAACGAGAGACCTATTTTCTGCTTTTATTTTATTTAACATATAACATGTAACTTTACTTTGATGAAAAAGTCTTATAACTCATCATCACATAGCTGATTTACATATTTTAAAATGCTCACTCAAATCCTGTAGTTCACTGATCCGTTTTACATAAGTACTTTTACCATTGTAAAATAAATATTACAAATATGTTGTTTAGAAATTTTTTAAACGAAAAAAAGAGTGAGGGTTCTGCTAAAATAATATCTGTATGCAAATTTTAGTAAAAATTACCAGGTAGGTAACAAGTACTATAAGGTGTAGGAAAAAAGGAAATAAATTTCCCATATTTCGCGAAATAAACTTGAATCATATTCGTATATCTAACATCGATTTGAGCAAATTAATATACTACACACAAAACATTTATAAGACAAAAATTTAAACATAATATCATTTAACAAATTTTTATACAGCCTTCCTTTGAAAAATAATAAATAAAATAAAAAGCATTTTATGAAGTGAAAATATTGTGAAACCGTTTCATTACATTAGTACAAATAAAGAGGTATTTAAATAAGGAATTTATTAAATTATAGTAATATTTTACATAATTAAGATATAATCCTTTAGATCATTTTCTAGGAAATATGGTTGAATGATAAATCACTGATTAGAAACTTCAACTATGAAACAGAATTTTGTTACAACCTGTTGAAAATGCTCAATTCGTCTAACAATAACAATAATTTTCTTTTATATGAATATTGATATATTCTCTTCCCACAATTAGTTTCAGACAATTTCAGTTTAATATGTCTAATGTATGTCATTATCAAATTATACAAAACGCTACGAATCTGACAAGTTAATGAAGTTACTTTCAATTCTCCACCAGGAGTGTCTCGAAATAACCAGTTTCCAGCGATAACAATTTTGGGAGAAATTAGGATATTTAGTTACACGACTGATAATGCATACCATATCGTAAGAGAACGAATCTGTATTCACAGTAGATGGTTTGAAAGTATGCCATAGAAAAGAAATGTTTAAGGCATCCGACAACGTTCGGAACCGTGATTTTGCAAAAGCACGTAAATGGATAATATTTATGATATTTAGTGTCACTTAGATTAGAATACATGTATAAAATTCTTTTAAGTACCTTATGTCGAAAAAAAATTATTTAGTTACAATATTTTGGCAAAAAAAATTAACTTAGAATAACCTGTTTTCCAAATGTTCTCCTTTTGTAAAAAATGCTTCTATTGTATTAATATTTTGCCTGTATATAGCTCAGACCTCTGTACAGAGGCTCAACCAGAATTTTTGAAACGCATAACTTGGAAGTCGGTTTATCCATGTTTTACGACAACAGAGGGTAGAAATTTTAAGAAAAAAATGCCGATAATTATTTCAAATGGTTATAACTCTGAACATAATTTGAATTTTTCAAAAATCATAGTTGAGCCTCTGTACAGAGGTCTGAGCTACGGACATGCAAAATATTAATACAATAGAAGCATCTTTTACAAAAGGAGAACATTTGGAAAAAAAGGTTATTCTAAGTTAATGTTTTGCCAAAATAGTGTATTTAAAAATTTTTTTTTGTCATAATGTCCTTAAAACAATTTTATACATGTATTCTAATCTAAGTAACACTAAATATCATAAATATTATCCATTTACACGCTTTTGCAAAACCACGGTTCCGAACGTCGTCGGATATCTTAAATATAACATGTAAGTTAGGTCTTGATTGATTTAAACACTTATTGCCGATTAAAAGTTGTGAAATTCCATCTAGAGAGCCATCCTTTTTCAGATAGATGTTCGTAAGTGGTATACTGAATGGAAAAGACATAGGTAAGCAAACTTTTCTTTGAAATAAGTAAATCTTTTCAAACACTATCAACGTCACTTTCCCGCATTCCAAAGCTTCGGAATAATTTTACTGATAGCAGCGCAGAGAAAAGGATCATATTTGAGAAAAACGTATATACACGTCCGGGGCATTTAACGCACTGGTTGAGCGAGACGTATATAGATGCCGGTGGTAGTTAAGCGGTTAAAAATATAACAGTAAAAATAAGATCAATTTCTGTTTTTAAGAGATGAAAAAATAGTGATCAATAACTTCAAGTATTACTAAAGATTACTTATATCTGTCAAAAGTTAAGACTATTTTAAAATCATTCAATAAACAATGAGAAAAGAACCTTGCGTGCTTCAACAATGCTCAAGTCAAATAAAATAATGGCCAGGGAGTTGTAGGCTAGTAGTTAAGCTCATGTCCCCCGTTTTATGAATTCTAGCTTTAGTACCAGCGAGACCCCCGTGCATAGAGATGGATGCACGTTAAATCTGTTGTGGCTCTAAGTCTGCCCATTGGAGTGGTGCCAGCTAGAATGCCGTCCCTTTCATTTGAACGTAGTTCAAAATTATGAGATCCGTCGTCATTAGCCCTAGCGTATGACGTTAATAAATATTCACTCAATGGGACTAGGGGAAAAAATATCTTATTTTACACACATCTACAACTCACTGAGAAAAATTGCAGTTGCAAATCATGTAACAGACATTTATACGTGGTAAAATTCTTATTTAAAATGAAATAGGATATAAATGCATATGCATTTTGCATGTAAAACCTATAATAGGTGTTTCTCTAGGAACGTCAAATTAAAATATTTTAAAAAATATACATTGCTTAACACTGAAATTTCTGTCCAATATTATACATGTTACTTGTATTAAAATTAAGCAATGCAATTTAACAAAATTAATGATGTAAAAACATTTTAAAAGCATTTTCCATTCATATATTAATTACCGAATTTGTTTCCATTTTCTTTAAAAAAAAGTAACCAGTATAAATTTCGCCCAATATACTTCACAGGAAAATACTTAAAAGACAAGAAAATGGTTTCTGAAGGAAGCTTAAACCATCACTCAAACCAGTCCCTTAATATCACGTTCCAAAATAGCCTCTTTTTCTCCAATCTCACTCCGAGAACGTATAAATAAGTTTACGAGGGAAAAAAATTTATCATCTGAAGCAAAAGCAATGCACAGTAGCAAGGTATTTTTTCAATCCTAAATCCACAAAGAAATAATACCTATATCTTACGAAACATCGCGTAGACACAAACTAGGATGAGACCCAAAAATACTCCTGACAGAACCAGATACTGGTTATGGTGGTAAGCAATCTAAGGAATCTATTCGACATGTTTTTATTTCCTTCCTTTTTCATATTATGATTCCAGTATTGTCATTTTTGCCTTTCCATTTCTCGTGCTGTTGTTTTTCTGGCTGAATGATGTCAGCAGTTATGGCGATATTTTCCTACCATTGGCGATAAATATCCTGATACTGTCATAAGCTTCCATTGCGTTGGCTGTCTTTGATCTTCATTAAATTTTGTCGACATCCGGAAAGGATTTCCACCTTTCAAGAGGAATGGACTGCGGGATTAATGTCAGGAATAAATTAGTTTGAAATCTCTGCCTTCTCTATTTTCCATCTACATTGAAATTTGAGTGACGTTTTCTCCAGTCCCAATGTTTATGCTTTCATGACCTGTAATATAAATTGAATAATCAATATCTTGTTTTGATATATAAGCTTCTGATGATGGTTATTATGACACGATATTATAAATGACTTACAAATGCTCAAATAAGATTATTTTAACCTTATAATTAATTTTTCGACAGTTCAGTGGCATTAAAAAGCTATCTCTTTTCATTAATTCTCGAAACTATTCAGATATTTAGAGATTTTGTTCAATTTAAGGAGAAAGATTGATTAGTTTATATATAATTTGATTTTCTCTTCATAGTTCATTGCATGTTAGCTAATTTTATTTATAATTGGGTTTACAAATTTCAAGTCAAAATAAATGTTTTACTAATGATCTAAAATGTAGAAAATATACCCTTTTTACTTCCTTTAAAAAGAATTTTAAATAATTATTTATACTTACATTCCTTGGTATATAAACGAGTTAGTAATTTATTCTAATTCATCTTTGTAGTTCAAAAATTAAAATGTAGAGTTACATAAAAAGGAAATTCATAGTACACTAGATTCAAAAAAGTATATTTAATATCTGTTATAATGTAAGGAATACTATAAATTAAGTGCTTAAATTAAAATACTGATTTCAGGTTAATACCTGCACTGTAAATTGATACTATTTGGCAAAACATTTTATGGTTTCCCTATTTCGAAATAAATGAGCAAAATTGAACAATACATGCCATTTACGTTAAGGTATCCGACTACGTTCGGAACCGGGATTTTGCAAAAGAGTGTAAATGGATAATATTTAAGATATTTAGCATAACTTAGATTAGACAATGTATATAAAACTTGATTAAGAATAGTATTACAATAAAAAATTATTTAAACACAATATTTTGACAAAAAATTAACTTAGAATAACTTTTTTTCCAAATGTTCTCCTTTTGTAAAAAATAATTCTATTGTATTAATATTTTGCCTGTATATAGCTCAGATCTTTGTACAGAGGATCAACTAGAATGTTTGAAATGCCTAACTTGGAAGTCGGTTTATCCATGTTTTACGAAACAGAAGGGAGAAATTTTTAAAAAAATAAGCCGATAATTATTTCAAATGGTTGTAACTCTGAAAATAATGTGAATTTTTCAAAAATCATAGTTGAGCCTCTGAAAAGAGGTCTGAGCTATATATAGGCAAAATATTAATACAATAGACGCTTTTTTTACAAAAGGAGAACATTTGGAAAAAAGGTTATTCTAAGTTAATTTTTTGCCGAAATATTGTATTTAAATAAATTTTTTGTCATAATGTCCTTAAAACAATTTTATACATGTATTTTAATTTAAGTGACACTAAATATCATGAAAATTATACATTTATGCGCTTTTTTTAAAATCATGGTTCTGAACGTAGTCGGATACCTTAACACAGAAATTGATTTTTTTTAGATAATGTTATCTTATTACACTTATGAACCTGTAAGAAATTAGAATTCAAGGAGGATTCAATTGAACAACAGAAATCGTTGTTGCATGAAAGAGTTTTTATTGTTCATGAAATGGATGGAAATTCAAGAGTGGAACAAGATGTCTGAAGAAGATTTATAAGATTCTGAATAATGTGTAATTGTAAATTGTGTTGTGTGTGTATTAACAAAAAAATAATAAACGGAGATTCTGGTAAGCAGAAGTCATGTTTGCAATTAGAATGACATAATATAGCAATAAACAATTATTCATAAAATTTAAAAGCAATGTCTTCTCCTTACGTATTTTATAATACGTGTTTTTAATTAAAATTATTTTGTATTTATTTATAAATAAATTCCACTTAAGTTTTCTATTTAAATTTTAAGCTAACCAAATAACAATATTCTCACTTTTTGTCAATCCAAGGATGCCTCCTAAACTCTGGCCTTTTGTTTTTATCTTTCGGGGTAATTCATGGTGGTTAAGAATCTTAATTCCTACAATAATCTCTGTAATACCTTATCAGGATGCATTAATCTCATTAAAGGGGAACTATTCAATTATTTCTCTCTCTCTCTCTCTCTCTTATTACAAGATTATACATGTGAGCAGCTCACTATCCTTACGGTCCTTTGAATAAAATGCAAAACATTAGATGGAATTATATCGGAAGTATCAAAGGACACAAGCAACTAAGACTCTCACTTGAGAGACATCAAAATATTGATGTAGTGTATTAAACTAATATTCTACTGTCTCCCTTATGACCATGGTGTAGAATGAATCTGCACATGAATCATTAGTCGTAAGTAACAAAAATATCATTCGTTGTAAGCAAACAAAAAGAAAACTAGAATTTTATAAGAACAAAAATGATAAGTGTAGACTCATGTATGTTAAGTATTTCCTCTTAAAATTTCATTCTTTCTCTGTTGTGTTATTTATAAACTAGGAATACTTCGTAATTGTTGAAAGTACCAAGCTTGCTATATTTGACATCTGTGCCAGTAAATTTCTAGATACTGCCTTACATAAAATTATTTTAATTTTATTTAAAAACACAACTAAAGTTGCTAATTTTTTTTTGAAAAATTATGAACGAGAAATTCCAAATAGAACTTCTTATTATGGTTTCATGTTAAAAACATTAATACTTTATAACAGATGAATATAGTAAGGTTTGCGAAAAAAATCTTACTAAAATAAATCATCAGTTTATTCTTATTTTCAGATTTCTATATAAAAGAAATATCGAAACGTTTTCTTTAATTTCTAAATTCGATATGTGTCTAATTCTTTTATATGTTGAGTAAAAGAAGTGAATAGAAATTATGCTAATAAAGGTAATTAAGTTAAATAATTTAATATAACCACGTAAAATAAAGAAATATTTAAGATAAATATTATTATTATTAAATACATAGAAGAGATTCTATAATTTTTTAAGTACATGAAAATTGACACTTCAAATTATTCTGTAACTATCATATAAAAACTACACAACCAAAAAATTACCATATATCATTCATTATTATTCATCATTGGACTTTATAAATACAGAAGGTTGTTCACGCTTTCTGGAAACGATTTTGATCGTTATCTCTTATGAATAAATACGGTATGTTTTTAAAAGTTTGCTTCTATCTGATAACCATGATTCTTGATCATAGCTCTAGCTTGAAAATTTCATGAAAGTAAACTTTTTCTTAAAACTGCCTTGTAAATTTGATTCCATTCTTCTTGAACCATTTTCCAAAGTCCGTTCAGTGTTCTTGGATGCAGTTTCCCTAAGGCTCATTTTAATAAACCGAAAGCGCTGAAGTCCACTGATGAAGCGTACGGTTATTTTACACATATTTAATCAAATGAGATACACTTAATTCCTTTTTCTTATTCTTCCTTTGCTAAATAAATAACAGTTGAATTAAACGTGTGACTAGAGGCTTTGTCCTTATGAAGCTCAACTTTATCTAAGTTCTTTCCATATAAAGTTGGAATTTCTTCTTCAAAAATTGCTTCTAAAATATTCTGCTGATAGTAATGTGAATTAATTTTTGGTTTTACTTGAGATTCTTTTTTATGTTTAATCTGCCGTTGTTAGAAAATTCTACAACTGTCATGACTCCCTTTAGGAACTTTACTGTACATTAACGGAGCTATTTCCATCAGTTGTGCAATAGAAAATTGATTTTCTTTTATTACAGTCACTTAAATATGCCCATAAATCCTCCAGTGTAAAGACAAATTTCCATTTTTTCGCAGCTAGGTGTTTTTTACATAATTTTCTACAATTTGCTTTTCTTTCAGCAATATGTTTTAGAAAAGGAGACGAACTTTAGAATTAAACATCTGTTTTAACTTTAAATCTTTATGAATGATTCTAATTACAATTCCGGAAGACATTCCTAGTTTCAATACAATGATTTTTCAGTCAGCGAATTCTCTTTTAGGATCATAGACCACTTTCCTCATAGTTGCCTGCGTTTGAACAGTCTTAGGATGAAGTTTCGTGGTAATTTAGTTGTAAAAGTTTTATCTCAAAATGCAAACGAGAAAATGAATTGCAAAATCGTTTACATAAAGTGTGAACGACTTTCTGTATAATCAATGCCTTCTGTATAATAATCGTGATTCATTTAATATTCTATAAACTTGGTATAAACAAACAGTTAAGATTATCAAATTCGAAGATTGAGTTTTCAAGCAAAATGATGGACTCATGTCCTGATTTAAAAAAAGGCATATTACAAAGAAACGTTTCTCTTAAAAAAAATATATGGATTTCAAAATACCTCGTTTATTGTGTTAAAGAAGTTAAAAGAGCTCTTTATTAGGTAGGTATAGTTAGAGACATTATGAAACTTTTTCCGCAGTGATAAAAGATTACATTAGTGAAAAAAAGTTAAAGTTTTACATATATATTATCGAACAAATTATGATAGCTCTGATATTTGTACTTACATTACATTCTCGTTTATCCAAGATTCGCAAAAAATTAAAGGCATTTCTATACATAAGGCGATTTAATATATTCATTATTTTCATATAGTTTGAAATAACTGAAATATGTTGCGCAAATTACATGTAAGTAATTGAAGAGAATTTGAATGAATATATTAAAAGAGTAATTTACGTTTATCAATAATCATTTATATAATATAAAAGAAGATAAAATATTCATATAAGTGAAACATCAAAAATTTTAATTTATTTAAGAGTTCGACTTGTATTCATTTCATATAGATCCGAAGTTCATCGAGTTATTGTGATTATAAAAGCGTCTGAAATGTAGCAAGTAAAATGTTCCATCCTTAAATAAATAGATTTCTAATAATTCCGAACATATCATGGAATACATTAAGTCTTATTCTAGATATTCATAAAACTTTTCTGCAGCCATAATAAACTTCATCAAAAAAAGAGTTCCATTCTATGATATATTTTCTCGAAAAATAATAAGTGATGATAGTTCTTATATTTGTTTTCATATGTGATTAAAATTTTCCAAAGGAATTCTGAATAGTCTCGGAATATTATAATCAATAAATCCCAACTCAGAAGAAAAACAAGAAAATATCGATTAACTTTATTAAATGGCTTTATGTACATTTCAGATAGAGAATCTAAGTTTAAAAGAACAAATATATAGCCAAAAGAAAATATCTGGTAATACTAATATCTGCAAGGTCTGCAACTTTCATACTAATATATATTAATCTATAAACAAGGACAAAAAAATACAAAATTACAAGAGCATTATCCTAATTTTTAGTTCTGTTTTCCTGTATTTTAACACATTATTCACGTCTGCAATAAATCGTTTTGATTTTGATATCAAATTAAGTATAAGTAAAACTTTTTTACTTAATTAAAATTATCTAGATATTCCAAAATAATGTGTTTGATAAAATTTAATTAATATAATTTTTTTTTCATAGTGCATTAATCGTAAAAAATCAGTTTTATCACCTTTGTATAAATTAGTTTTTCAAGAATAATAAAGAGAAATCTTCATACATAATTCTTCTCTTTTATATTTTCTAATTAGAAACGTGATATAATATTTTATCTGGCGATATTGTGCAATCTTTACTCTTTAAATAATCTTATTTATTTAGAAATTATTCAACCCCTTGTTTCAGATTTATATATAATACTGAGCTTCATTATTCTTTTTATTTGGTTATCATCATTTTAAGCACAAAAAAAAAAAGTTTTATGTCAATCATAGATTTTTCTCGGAAGTAAATACATCAATAGTGATTTTCATACGTGATATTTCGTAGTTAAAACAAAGTAAACAGTCAGAGTACTTAGTAATTTATTGATTCTAATGCTAATAATGAAATATTTGTTACAATACTTTCAAGAAAACTTCATCACACCAGATTAAAATGTATCTGATTTCAATTAAAGAAATACAGTTATGACGGATCTATGCGCGTTTTTCCATCTAATCCCCTTGGGAAATCTTTGGGTTATCAATTCACGTTATTCACCACAACCCTTCGTAAGAAGGAAATCATGATATGTAAATTAACTTACTATAAATAGACGAGGTTATCTAGCTTGAGAGAGAGAAGGAGAGAAGATATATTCGAGCCCAGGGAGATTGCTACTGAAGGTATAATATGAAAATTATAGTGATTTGATACTTATTAGAAGGAAACTTTAAAGTGATATTTGATTGTTCACTAAGATTAAATTAAGATTAGATTAAATCTGATGACAGGTTAGCTCCTTAATTAAGATAAGGACCAAGTTTGTTAGTTTCCCAACTGCTCACGTTTTACTGTCGTTGTCCCACTTTCACGATTATCAATGAGACATTCTTTTACTATTATTATTTGAAATTGCTTCTGTTCTTAGAGTGGAAATAAATAGATTATTTGAATCATGTCGTGTGTTTCTTCCCTCCCCCCAAACATCTAGGTGCCCCCGAGAGAGGCGTGAACCCCTTACACAGGGATTCTACTTGTAAACTTTTGTGATACGGGATATAAAGTTTCTTATATCTTGAATTTCTAACATTTCTGCCAACACATACCTATGAATTTAGATTTAAATTAATTTTTATTAACTTTGCAGCTTAAAGATGAACTTCGTACATCTAAGCCTCAGTCAACTAATGAAAGCATCTGGGTTGGTTCCCAACTCTCTAAATTTCCCACAACGCCAATATGATACTTTTAAAACTCAACAGACTTAACGTGCAACAGTTCCTCTATATGGAGGGCCTATAATAGCAACAGGACATCAAACCAAGACCCGTTAGCGCCACCTATGAGTTCATTATCTTAACTACTCGGCTACTATATAGTCACCACATATCTGTCAAAGTTATCTCATTTAAAACAGCTCCAAAGAACAACTTGCAAAAATGCACCAGTTTAAGGTATGCGACTACATTCGGAACCATGATTTTAAAAAAAGCGCATAAATGTATAATTTTCGTGATATTTAGTGTCACTTAGATTAGAATACATGTATAAAATTGTTTCAAGGACATTTTGACAAAAAAAATATTTAAATACAATTTTTCGGCAAAAAATTAACTTAGAATAACCTTTTTTCAAAATGTTCCCCTTTTGTGAAAAATGCTTCTATTATAATAATATTTTGCCTGTATATAGCTCAGACCTCTCTACAGAGGCTCAACTATGAGTTTTGAAAAATTCACATTATTTTCACAGTTACAACCCATTAAAATAATTATCGGCGTTTTTTCTTAAAATTTTACCTCTTTGTTGTCGTAAAACATGGATAAACCCACTTTTAAGTTATATATTTCAAAAACTCTAGTTGAGCCTCTGTACAGAGGTCTGAGCTATATACAGGCAAAATATTATTGTAATAGATACATGTTTCACAAAAGGAGAATATTTTGAATATGGGTCATTCTATGTTGCTTTTTTGTCAAAATATTGTACTTAAATAACTTTTTATTGTAATACTATTCTTAAAACTATTTTATATACATTTTCTAATCTAAATGACACTAAATATCATAAATATTATCCATTTACACACTTTTGCAAAATCACGGTTCCGAACGTAGTCGGATACCTTAATTAAACATCTGCAGTTTTCAACCCGAGAAACCCATTGATTTTTTACGTTTCCTTAAAAATGTTTCTCATTAAGGATCTAAAGTGGCACTTTCTGGTTTTAATGAAACCTCTCCTTTTTCATTAAAACACAATCATGTTCCTTTAATCATTTTCTTTACAGTACTTAAATGATGTTTGTAAGTATATTTAATATTTAACACAACACACACATGTAAAACTCAATCTTTATTTTATGTACACTCATAATCCGTCAATATTTAACAAATACTAAATTACAGCTTGTAAATTTCGTGATAACTAGTCAACATTACTTTTATAAAATCTGCTTGCATCAAAGACTATGGGTTTTCATCTATCATAAATCACAAAGGTCTTAGGATTTTTTATTTTATGATATGTACTGTTTGTTTTTCTTCGTAGTTATTTTTAGTAACGACTGATCAAAATCTAGGATGCAATTATAAAATATACTGTACGGCACTTGCACCATGTATAATTTTTATAAAATAGTACGAGTTGCAAAATGAAGTTTTCAATTAGTTTGGTTTCCTAACTAATGCATTAAGGGAAAAAGACGATATACGAAAACAGCTGATTGATAAAGAGGTTATCAATAACTAAAAAGCTATTACTATAATATCAAATATCAATTCAGTAAGAGGGGAGCTTCATGTTGAGCTGCAAACAAAAATTAATCGTAAGAGAAAAAATCTCCTCAGTTTTCAAGTGTCTCTTCATTTCTGTTCTAATATGTATTTTAAAAAGAATTGTTCTTAACAAAATTTAAGTTTTCTGTAAAACGGAAAGCAATAATATTTTAGGAGACTAATTATTATTTATAAATGACATTTTTGGATACTTGAGCTGCATTTTAATAATAGCAAACCTATTATAAGTTTTTAAATTATTGAAATAGGGGTAATTGTTCATTATTATATTAGAAGGTAATTTTAATTATCTCAGAAATGTGCTATTGAAGTATTTTCCTTAGAGTTTATACTACTTTATAAATATACTATTATATAAAGAATAGCAGTATCTCGTAATGTTTACAAGTTAGATAACTAAATAAGTAAAATAAAGTTATTGTGAGAAAAAAAATGACATTTTTTTTAATAAATTAATTTACTACATAAGAAACTCAAATGATCATTTTCTTAACGTTAATACATTTTCTATACCTAAATGGTAAGTAAAGTATGTGTTGTTATTAATTGTTAAAAATTATTCTAAAGTAAAAGTCTAATTAATGTTAATCTAGTAAAAATTGTCTCATTACAAAGCTCATTTATGTACGTATAAAGACTAAAACGAGCTAAAACCATTATATATTTCATCCATGCGCTACAAAATATTCAATTTCATTCCTTTTTTAATAAAGTTTACTTCATGAACTATCATCAAAAAAGAATTAAAAAAAATAATCATTTAAGTCAAAAGACAGGAAAAAGTATGCGCCTGTTCTTATATAATTTTGATGTTAAAATTTTCAATGTATCTTAGGAAATTATTTCTGAAATAGTCCTCTTTAGAATAGAAATTGGAACCGTAATGGAATTAAGAATAAGAATTTAAATTTTTCTATCAAGGTATTATAAATTTAGTAGTAAAAATGTGAGTGTATTAAATTGAAGAACATAAAATTTGACTTAAACGTTAACAAATGAATTTTAACGGCACCTTAGAAAATCTAATAATTAATAAATTATATGAGAATGACCTAAGAAATGAAAAAAAAAAAAGAAATATTGAAAACTAAAGTCATTATATTGTTTATTTCATTTGTTTCCTTCTCAATACTGCTGACCGAAAATGAAAGTTTGTTGCAATTCGATATGTCTTTCAAAATATTCTCCCTTCAAAAAAATCCACACACACGCGAACACAGTTGTATTGTAAACTAAACAATAATTATATTTCTGTTGTTTGTGGTCAAAAGAAATAATTAAATTTGCATCACAAACCAATTTAATTAATTACCTCACACAGAGAAACGTCGTTAAATTAAATTATCTGAGAAAACCCCAAGACAGGTATGAATTAGAATTGTTTACCACTGAAGTGAGTTTGTTAAGGGATTAGAAATCAAAGGGAAAAGTATTCTTCACAAATTAATGATAATTCATTATGTTTATTTTTATCTAATAAATTTTCCTTTTAAAAAGATCAAAAATGAGCGTTGTTTGATTGGTAGTGACTAGAGTTTCTCAGTTGATTCACTAACATAAAGAAAAAACGAAAGAACTGTATTATTAATTTTCTTAAAAAAATATGTTTACCTTTTGTGATAGATGAAAAGATTGTGTGAGAGCATATAGGAATAATTATCTTTAAAATTTTCTTCTAAGTGCTTGGAATATTTTTCAAAGCTCTACAAAATTACGCTTATGATAATTTAATATAGGGGGGTACTCAACTTTTTTTCCCCACCGGATCACACACAAATGATAGATATTTCAAGTGGGCCGCAACATGAGTACAATGGAGAAAAAATATTATGAAACCAAAACTGCATAGAACAAAACAAAATTGATCAAAATATTAAAACTCTCATTTTATCGGCTTTGATTTTAATCTTTTATTAACCCTTCTACCAAATACAGGAAAAAAATATTTACCTTTATGCATTTTTTACTGCTTTATGGGACAGTTTCGAATTTCTTTCATCCAAGACCAAGCCTCGTGTTTATATTGTACTTTTAAAAAAAGTATATTCATAGAAAAATTGCTAAAATTCGATTGCTTCATCGATAGAATTTCCCACTAAATTTTTAGTGTTTTATTCTTAAATCATTGAAATTTGCAGCGCAATGGGTCATAACGGGGTTACTCAGAAAAAATCACCCGGCCACACCCTGCCCGCGGGTTACAGGTTGAGTATCACTGGTTTAAACTACTGCAAAGGTAGATATCCAATAAATAATTTCACGCATGGCATATTTAATTGTATTATCCGTGTTACACATAGTAATCTGCTGCCAAACTGCATAAAATTACTTGATTCTTTTCATTCTATATGTTACAATTTTTTATCATACACATCATGCAGGAGATGAAGAATTGATACGGATGTAAAAATGCAACGGATACTCTTGCCATATCGTCTATCCAGAAAAAAAGTTCTCCGTAAGGAAATATATAATTGCTGCGCTATATTTAGTCGTTGAATGGTATGAAAATGAGAAACAATGTAAAATACGAGAATTTTCCAGTTTCTATAACAAGTACTATTATTTAGGAATCAAAATATAATCAATCCTTTTATATAATATCAGTGAAAAAGATAAACTTTTATGGAGATCATTAAATCTTATCAAACTTGAAAATGTAACTAAAAATAAAAAAGTTATTTACTCGGAAATACACTTTCAGATAACTTAAAATTGAGAAAGTTGACATTATTCGATTTTAAATTGATTCAATGTGTTTAAATAGAACATATTCTTAAAAATATAAATATAAAAAAGAAACAGTGTGACATTCAAGAATAAATAAAAGAGATCAAACACCTAAAGCTGTAGGATCTTGTACTAATTAAAGTAATTAGCATGGAAAAAATAAAAATGTATGCCGTTCCAAAGATTCACTCGCTCTTTTGGAAAAAAAGAAACACACTTAAAAATAGTTAAATGATTTTGAATATTCACATGACTGTATTCCTTTGAATACAACATGCAAATTAAATTTTCAAATTCAGTGAATGTAAACTTCGACTATAGCATGCATTTCTATTGCGCAACTAAAATTATCTTTAAAAAGGTAAAATTTACAAGTATCGAATGGCTTGCCCTTTTTCGATGACTACTTTGCAGTTCGCCAGAGACAAGAATCATGAAATTAACTGGTCATAACGAGTGAGCCCTACTGAAAGGGCATGGCTGTGCAGAGGTTCTGCCAGAAGTAGTTTCTTCATAAAGTTCATCAGCAAAAGCAAGGTGAAGATGTGAATGAAGTAAGATCTGATGGCTGTGCAGCAGACCCAAACTATCTCAAATACATCATTATCTACTATTTAACATGATTTAGCCTTTTCCATGCCTTTTTCGTGTGGAAACTAATACAAGAATGGATCTCACGTCATTTGATCGGGGCATGAGGAAATCACAGTGACTTTTCAGAAATCTGCCTTTAATTTCCCAACATTGGCAGAATCTAGATGGGACCCGTATCAGATAATCTCGGTTCACAAGAGCCTGAAATCCCCTAGGGTTCCCTATTCGCTTTTGTTTTGGAGAACAAAACCATCCGATTCACATGTGGAGTGGTCAAACTTGACGTTCCCAAGCAAACTTTGTTTTAAAAGAGAATACCACTGTTATCCATGTTGTAATGGCGTGGATTAAGGTATACGACTACGTTCGGAACCGTGATTTTAAAAAAAAGCACATAAATGGATAATTTGGAGGATATTTAGTGTCGCTTGGATTAGAATACATGTATAAAATTGTTTTAAAGACATTTTGACAAAAAAAAATTATTTAAATACAATATCTCGGCAAAAAATTAACTTAAAATAGCCTTTATTCAAAATGTTCTCCTTTTGCAAAAAATCTTCTATTGAAGTAATATTTTGCCTGTATATAGCTCAAACCTCTGTACAGAGGCTTAACTATGAGTTTTGAAAAATTCACATTATTTTCAGAGTTACAACCCATTGAAATAATTATCGGCGTTTTTTTCTTAAAATTGTTCCCCTCTGCTGTCGTAAAACATGGATAAACCCACTTCTAAGTTATATATATATCAAAATTTCTAGTTGATCCTCTGTACAGAGGTCTGAGCTATATACAGGCAAAAAATTATTATAATAGAAGTATTTTTCACAAAAGGAGAATGTTTTGAAAATGGGTCATTCTATGTTCATTTTTTGTCAAAATATTGTACTTAAATAATTTTTTATTGCAATACTATTCTAGAAACAATTTTATGTACATTTTTTAATCTAAGTGACACTAAATATCATAAATATTATCCATTTACACGCTTTTTCAAAATCACGGTTCCGAATGTAGTCGGATAGCTTAAAATCTCTTTCAGTATCAGGTCACTTTTAGTCGCCATGCGGCAGGCTACATTATCTTTTATAGTACGTCAACCTGAAGCCACTTTCTAACAAAATGAATCCAAGCCCAAATAACTTGCATTTCTCAGTATGTTTCATGTTAACTATGCTCTTCCTAGGCCAGAAACATCATTAAACCTTTCGCCTATTGATCCATAATCAGCTATTTCAAAATGACACATAATTATATAATAATTGAGGAATGCCTGACAGGATGCATTTGAAAACAAGATTAGAAACCTTTATTTATTCTTACACCGACTTATACAAGCATACATCGCAAACATAGCAGAGTTTGGGAGCTGGTGTGTAGAATATATATATTTAAGATGTATAGATACACACATATGAATAATTAATTCACTAAGAAATATGCTAATATTGTAAGCATTTGGTTTAAACGCTAAGTGTAATAGTGAAACAAGAAAACTTTGTTAAACGACTTCCTTTCAAATATTTGGTGCTTTAAAAAAATTTATTACAATTCCACGTGTAATAATGGTACTAAATGAAATTCAAAAACTAGTTTGAATTATAATATTTTTAAAGTTTTAAATTATTATGCCAAACATATTCGTCATATAGATTATGGACCTGTTATTTTTTTATATAAAAGAGCCAATTTCTATGTAGAGCTCCGTTTTATAGTAGATTGTTTTGATATTAGATTGTGGTTGTGTGGGGGAATTTGTAGACAGTATCAAATGAAATATGTTCAATTTACACAATTTTAGAAGGCTTACACAAATTCATATAAAATGGCGATTAAAACATAAATATATCTATATATTTTCCATAAATAAATCGATACACTTTACTTCTAAATTTCTAATTTCTCTGAAATTTTTTATCTTACACTGAGAAAAAGAGTCCAACTAACTACTTTAATTTCCCATGAAATTCATAAATTTTATGTATATAATCCGAAATAATTCTAAACTTGAAATATTTTTACCTATCTATAAATTACAAGCATAATTTCAATATTTTAAAGTAGTTTAGTAATTAATACTTTATATTTTTTATATTTATTTTTCAGATTTGTCCATCAACTTCCAATAATTGTCTTCGTCATCCACTATGGTCAGAGAAAATCAGAGAAAACATTGCTTCCTTTTCCTCTATTTTTTTATACTTCTTCACTACTCAAACGAATCTAAACACAATAGAAGAGAAAGGATTATAATACTTTGTTTCCTTCTATTATATCACATCTGACTGTGACATATAATCGTTACTCTATTGGTTTGGCTCATCCACAAAGGCTTTCTCTCCAATAATAGTAGGTTTTGCTTTTTATGTGTGTTTGTGTAATTGCCACCATTCTACATCCTAGAGCTTGTTCAAGATCAAAACGGAAAAAATAGAATAAGGAAATCATGCTTTCGAGGTAAACGTGCTAGATTTGTATTTGGGTCAAACTTGTGCACTTATTAAGTGATTTTTTTAAAATTATTAGTCGTATAAAGATGCATATTTTTAAATCTGTTATTGATTTTTTTAGGACATTACTTCGCTCAACTTTCAGTACCTTTTCATTAGACCTAAGTGATTCATAACAGAAATGCAATACCTTCCTTGTCATCTCACAAAATTTATGGAGCAACAGGAACCCAAAGTACGATTATTACCGTTCTTAAAAAACTATATGGGAGATGAATGTTTACGAGAAGACTTGCTGTTCCCACTTCCGCACACAGTGTTACATAGAATATCAATATTGGAGCAGGAACATGAGAAAGACCGTTCTATTTAAATTCAACTTTACATTTGATTCTTGACGATCCTTTATTTGCAGTGTACCAATGATCCGCTTTATTCAGGGATTCAGTATGGAATGGAGACTGACGGTCCAACTTGAGCATGCCTCATGTTGGGCTTGCATGTCACAGACTTTTATGCTTTGATTACTGTTGATCCGAAGCTCTAACTTTTGTTTGAAGAAATAGATATCGTAAGTTCATCTTAGTCTTTAACAATTTATACTTAGTAAATTTTGAATAATCCTAAGCCCAAATTAATGGAGTTTGGAGTATTAAATAAAATTTTAACAGTTTCTTTACATGACATAAAAATTACAATAAATGGTTCCAATAAGTTGGTACATCTATGAAATGCATGAGAGATAGGATGAAAGTCGATCATTCAAATATCGGACATTATATTTAAATTATGAAAAAAAGAAATGTGATCTGTTCCCTTGCCGCCATTTTAAAATTTTAATTTGCAAAAATTATATTTCTATTCAAGTTAGTCCTATTACGCTATTTTACCCTACATCAGTGATTTTTAAAGTTTCAATATCCACGGATCCCTTTTATGTATCAGGCTGTCATCGCAAACCCCCAAAAAATTGAACACTTATCTCTGATTTAATTGTCTTGATCGAAATACATGTTCTAGTCGAATTTCTTTCATTAAAGGCAATTTAGTAATTTAATATAGGATGAAACACCTTTCAATTTTTCTACAAGGCCTTTCAGAGTTTGTAAAAGAGAAAATCTTAACGTTATATGCGAGGCCCTACCGATCCCCTAGAAAAACGGTGTGGAATCCCAGGGGTCCGAGAACCTCAGTTTAATAAAACCGCTTTTCTATGTAACCTGAGAACCGCTGCCTACGTTAGTGGTTAATTAGTTTGCGTCATGTATTCTTAGGCTCCCACTTATCCGCATTCAGTAATTTAAGATTGGTTTGCATCTCTTTAAATCTGTGGAGGGTCAGAGACTACTGTTAATCAGGGAAGTAAAAATCGCCGTATAGTCTCGTAAGGAGAATGTTGGCCGTGTGTAGCCTAGTGGTTAAAGGAACTTATTCCAGACCGGAAGGCCTGGGTTTGATGCCCGATGGCATCAAAAACAGTCCGAGTACACACGGAGTACGTGTTAGTTAAATCAGTGAGTCCGAAGTCTTGTGGTCTGAATCACGAATGCAGAGGACTGAAGAATATTTCCCTCCCCTTCAGTTCAATGCCTAAATTGGGGAGATGGAGATAGGTGGTGCTGCCATCTATCGTCCCTTCGGGAATTTCACCGAGCTAATTCGTACTGTCACCTGTTTGGTGCTCAAGGCCAAAGCAAATGATAAGCGTACATCTAGCCCCTTGCCACGATGAATTTCGTGGGCCTCGATCTGACTACGCCATACAGGTAGCATTAGGAACAACAACAACGGCGAGAATGTTTCTTCTCTTCATTCTGGAGTAACTGGGAGCTCTATATTTACCTTTTAAAAATGTATTTAGCTGTAATGCTAACGTTTCTAAAGGGTGATAAAATTCAACTATTTAGATCCTATATTAGTATATCCATAATTAAATAGTTAGCATTTCTTACAAATTTTTTAAGTGAATTCGTTTGCCTTATTTATCTTTTTGTAATGGATTTGTTTGCTTAAGTTATCTAATTGATCTAATTGATTAAACTAGTTTATTATTAAAATTTTGGCCGTTATTAATGCGCTGCAAGCGTTCATCTGCACTATTTCGTACGTTACAAACGTGTGTGTCGTATTCTAAAGTAGTTGCTACTTTTACTATTAGAGATTCAAAATACAACATTTCACGAAAATTAGTACTTCATTTTAGTTTTGGGAAATGGTGCCAGTTTCAGGTTTTTGAAAGCTAAAAGTGATTGAGATATCAAGTGACATCAACAAACTGCATATTATCTAAATATATATAAATGCATTCTTAAGAAAAAGGGTACTTAAGTCTAATCGAAATAATCGCCAACTCTATTAACAACTCGCCAAGTTCGCAACTCCGATTTCCTATATGTTTTGTGGGATTAATTGGACACTATGTACTTTGTTTCATATAATGTTACCAATAGGTTACGATAATACATAAATACCGAAAAAATTTCATTTTTTAGTACTAATCATTTTAATTAACTAAAAATTTATTGTATATTATTACTTATTATTTTGGTTATTTGCTTATGGTTAAATAACAACAACTACACTAAATTCACGTTCCTGAAAAAAAAGAAAAAATGTTTTCTCCATTACGCATTTTTTTTTTTTAAAAAAAAAGAACGCGCCTTGGAGGAAGCGAAAAAAAGTCAACGCTGGGGGAAAATCCGAATGACGTAAAGATCAAACATAGATTTTATAGCTTAAAACCATCAACAAACAATATAAATTTAACTTTACTCTTTTTTTTAGTTTTACGAACTTTTTTATGTCCTAGGAAGAATTCAATGTGAATTGAAATTTTAGGAATAATCAACATAGAAGAAATCATAAAAAAATATTAAAGGTGTCATAAGGAGCAACAATTCTATATATATATATATATATATATATATATATATATATAATTTTTCTCTACACAATAGAGAATAAAATATTTATTTACGATTTCTTCTATGTTGATTATTCCTAAATTTTCAAGTA
>BMAV01001302.1:0-16461 GCA_019973955.1 Trichonephila inaurata madagascariensis | reverse complement strand
ATTTATACATTTTTTAAGGAATTTTCAATAAACATTCATAAAAAGAAGTATTGTAAGAATACCAATCATGTTAACGCAAAAACCATACCAACTTTTATTATACATAGTTTGACGTAATGTAAATAAAATTTCATGCGAGTACGTCAATTTTTGTAGGAGGAGTAGCATTTTAAAATCACTTCAAAAATTTCAAGTTTTTTCCTTAAAACATTACATGGCTAGCTTTTTATGAAATTTTGAGCACAAAATATGTTTAACATAGTATACATACATAGGAAGCAACCAAAAAAATATCAAAAATCCTTAAATTAAAAAATTTTGCGTAAATCGTACCATGTCCCCTTAAGAAATGTTTTATGGATCCACCTTCTTCATACAGAAGAAATTTTCGAAATAATAGAAAAAAGAAAAGCCATGTTGAAAAGTTAAGCCTATTTCTAACACGTGGATGATAAACCTGTCAATATAGTAAAATGAAAAATTATGAAAAGAGAACAATAATGTATCTCTCAAGGAGATGAATAATAAAAAATGTTTCTATAGAAAAAATTAGGATAAAAACTTATATGTAAAAATAAAAACCTTCAATATCGAATAGCAACCTTCTAAGCTTAAATCCCACTCGAAAAGATGTTAAGAATTGGAACATCAACACAAGAAGGAAGAAGCCGTGGCGCAACCTGGATTTTGCAATTAAACTAACCACTAAGATATTTTGAAATGAACTAAACATCAGAAATTTTAAATAAAATAATGAACAAATTTAAGAATAGTTATTATAAAATAGAAATATATTTAAAAATAAATTTGCTTGGATAACTATATACTAGATAGCTATATTGCAATTAAATTAAGCGCTTAAGATATTTTAAAAATATTTTAAATAATAAACTAAACAGAAGAAATTTTAAATAAAATATTGAACTAAGATAAAAATAGATTTAATTTGAAATAGAAATATATTTAAAAGTAAATTTACTTGGATAATAGTATTCTAAACAATTATTGCAAAATTTCACAAAATTACTATGTTTTAAAATGTTATCAGTAACTAAATCATTGCTTCTTTTTATAAAATTTAAGATAATATTTCTAAATATTGATAGGTGTAATTTACTACCCCAAAAAGGCATTTTTATAATGTTAAAATCAAATGAGTCTCTTTCATCAAAAATATTACTTATTAGCAAATTATTCTTAACGTTTAATTGAAGGTCCAAAAAGTTAGCTGACTCATAATTATAATTAGTTTTTAATCATTTTAAATACTATATATAATTAAATAATATGTATTTTAATTAATGTATATGTATGCACAAGTCAGGATCTTTTTCTGTTCTTAAATTCTAAAAATAAAGGAATATAACTGATGGTTAATATTATACTTTTATAGTAAAAAGTTCCTTTAAAATGTTTGAATAATATATGGTATTTTTTGCTTTTATTTTATGCTTTTTTTTTTCATTGTGTGTCAAATTGAAATCTGGCTTCCTAATATTTTTTTTTGCTTTTAGAGGCAAATACAAGAATTGTATTGGCGTATAACTTATTTCAGGGAATACTCTCTTTTAGTTTATACCATAAATTTGTAATGATTTACCTTTTCTTATTACAACAACTCGTTTGTAAAGAAATTTTCCTATATAATCACATCTTGTAAAATATATCACAAAGCCACTTTTTTGGTTGAAATCATTGTGTGTGTGTGGTTCATCTAACTTACCTTCTTAATACGACGTTCTGCAATAAACCAGCTTACCAGATGTTCAACTACGGAAAAAGTATTAGCAGAAAAAATCAGAGACAATTTCTTTACTCTACAAATAAAACTAATGCTCTAAAAAAGGGTACATTTCGACCCAAGCATACATGGATAGAATACATTTCTGTCAAGAAGTATCTCCTAGACACTAAATAGACTAGAACAAAAAATACACCCGACAAAACCAGATACTAGTTATGGTGGTAAGCAATCTAAGGTATTGATTCGTCCAATTTTTTTACCCTCCTCATATTGTGCTTGCTATGTTTATTTTTGCCTTACCTTTCATTTTGCTATTGTTTCTGGTTGAATGATGTCTGCAGTTATGGCAATATCTCCCAAACATAGGTAATAACTATCCCGATGCAACAACACGTTTTCTTTATAGTGGGCCTTTTTGAGCTTTATAGTTTTATTGATATTCAGAAATGGTTCTCATAGTTTTCACAAAGTTTGGGCTACTGAATAAATATCAGGAATAAATTAGGATTAAAGTCGAGTTGAAGTTTGAGATATTGACGAATTTTTCAATCGTAATTCACATTTATTCGTAATTTCAAGTATAAATCAAGTAAAGAATAGTACGTTTGTTTCATAAACTGTCAAGTATTGTTTCTGAAATATGGAATTATAAATTGAAAACTTGTGTGTGTGTCTCAAATAATACCGTTGCACATTTTTATCTCAAATAAATTAGACATAATTATAACTATGAAATAGAACATTTCTTATTTATAATAATATTTGAAAAGTTCATAAAATTTATTTAAGTTAATCAGAAATTTAATTAGATTCCAGGTTACATTACATTCATACCATAATTAACTGTTCACCGGGATATTGATATTTTGTTATTGAAAGAGATGGATTCCTTCATCATATCGTAAAGAATAATGAAACTCTAAAACCTTTCTAGACAACTGTGTCCAAGTACCAAAAAAATGACGGGGAAAATATATCATTATTACAGCCCAAAATTCAAGACAACATCTAATTTCAACACAATAGCTGCTGTGTTTGGGACAGTCTAGGTGTTATTGATATTCAATATTTTGAACAGCTTACGATAATTAATGCAGACACATACAATCAAACCAGAGACAGGTTGAAAGCAGCCATATGTCGGAAGCAAAGAAGGACATGGCACAAAGAGGTGCTGTTACTATTTGATAATTCATAATCGTATTCAACCAGTAAGCACATATAAAGTTTCAAGTTTGAAATTATTCAACATCCTCCTTATAGCCCTGATTTAGACCTTTCGGATTACCATTTATTTGGCCTTCTGAAGGTATCTCTCGTTTTCATGCATTGAGGTAGATACAACATGATACACTTACATGGTTATTGAACCTGAAGAAAGATTTCTTTGAAAGAGGTATGGATGACGGATACCAAATTAGAATATATTTACAAACATCTATGGTTCTCTCTCCGAATAATAGTGTAATACAATTTTGTCAAAAATATAATAAATCTCCATATATTAATCTTTGTACTTTTTCTGTTAAATAAAAACTTGTCTTTTTTTTTAAATACTTTTTCGCACGTAAAGTTAATGAAATTATTTCGTTGAGATGCATATCTTTATCCCTGATTTAGGCCGGCGATTTAGGGTTAAGAAATGTTTTATGGATCCACCTTCCTCATACAGAAGAAATTTTCGACGTAATAGAAAAAAAGAAAAGCCATGTTTAAAAGTTAAGCCTATTTCTAACACGTGGATGATAAACCTGTCAATATAGTAAAATGAAAAATTATGAAAAGAGAACAATAATGTATCTCTCAAGGAGATGAATAACAAAAAATGTTTCTATAGAAAAAATTAGAATAAAAACTTATATGTAAAAATAAAAACCTTCAACACCGAATAGCAATATTAGCAAAGAATAGCACCGAATTAACAATAACGTTACGTAAATGGAATAGAAATTTTATAAACTTGGAAATGCTTTTATTGAGACTTTTTATGTTAAGTCAAGCCTTAAAGCAATATGATAATTTTTAATTTTTAATATAATTTTATTGGATTTAAGATAGATTTTCTTGTAATCACACATGTACAATAATCGTTAAATTTTTAAACAAAAAATGGCGTTTATTTTCTTAAAAAAATTCTATAACATTCTTTTGTTTTATCAATTAATAAGGAAATCCTAAGAAGCTGTTTATAATTGTTTAACTAAGATTTACTTATCATGTGTGTTTATAAACAGGTTACAAAATCCCTTTCACTTATACATTCAAAAAGGCCACCTCTTCTTTCATGTATTACATTAACATTTTCTTTAATTAAAATGTATTAAAGATCAAATTCCTCATATGTTTTTCTCATAACATTTTAGAGTAATTGAATTATAATGCTTCCGGGTTTCTTCACCTAATGATGTACACTCTGCATCCTCGCCTCCGGTATTTGATCTTTATCTTAAGACTTTCAACCATCACTTCGTTCAACAAACCCCATAACACTTTATCGTGATGCAGTTATCTCATTAACGTGGAAGAATTAACTTTCTTTATTTTGCCGTAAGATTAGACATGCACGCGGCTCGCAATCTTAACGACCTCTTTTAAGCCTTGAGTAAGAGGTGAACATATTGAATGGAATGATCTTCCCGCGCTACAACGGAAACATGAAATGGCATGTGCAACAAGGAAATGCAGAACAAGCTAACAATTGTTGGTAAAATGCAATAAATTCGAAGTCCTACTGTCGCACCTTACGGCAACAGTAGGAGAAGGAATGTAGTGTGTACAGTAACGTGTGTTATACGAAGGAAGGAACCTAATCGCAATCGTTTAAAATTAAAGGTTTTAAATGTAAATTGATTCTGATCCATTTTATGTTCTTTCTCCAAGTGGATTTCTAAAGACATTATGGGATCCATAAATTGTAGCGATTTCTGTAATTGTTGAAATTATAATTACTTTGTTTTACTAAAACGTTGTTTTAAAATATCCTCACTGTTAAACATAAAGGTTTAATTCTATGGCAAATAATAAAATTGTCAAACTAAAAAACAATATTCCTTATTTTATGTCACTTCTAAATCTAGGAGAAGATTTTCTACGAGGGGATACATGGTAAGGATATTATTTTAAAAATATGATTTAAGTTTTTTCGCATGTGTAAAACAGTATCGTCAATATATTTTTTGAGAATTAATATATCTTATTTGATGAAACTTATTTTTTGCGGGTGTGATTGAATGTTCATTAATTCCTCGTACTCAAAAGCAACAGTTTTAAGTTTTGCTCGTTTGGTAGTTAATTATAAATTGAATCTACGATATTTGGAATTAACAAATATTAGTGCGTTTGCCTTAGTTGCAGATTTGCTTGTTCTTATGTTGCTTTATTAACTCCATTATGAACATTATCTGAATAAGTATAAGGCAGAATAACATTTTTGCAATGATTATAATTAAGTAAAAGTGATCAACATTTAAAATAGATTTAAAGTTAACACAAAGTAACGCGTTATTATTCTACACACACATCATTATAAAACTCGGAAACTATGCAATTAAGAAATTTTGAATGACAAAAAGAGCTGATATCCTTCGAAAATCAAAAACGAATATAGCACACTCACTTAATTTTGTACTTTAAAGTTAATAATATGACATTTCATTCTTTCATAAAATGTCATTTCTTGTTATGATTTAATTACTACCAGAACAAAATAATTGATTGAATATTCTCAACTTTTTTCTTCCCTAATTTTATGCAACAATTTTCTGTACTAAATGGCACATAAACTATTCTAAACAAATTAAATGCTTTTACCGCTGTGCTCTTTATGTGTAATTATGTTTCTTAACAAAGTTTTATATCAATTGAATTTTGTCTAAATGCCATGGTAAAATGATTAAAGTAATGAGTTTCATAAAAAACACGCAATTTTTTTTTTTTGAAAATGTGCAAAGAGATTTAAAATATCCATTATAAGTTAATGTATTAAATAAGAAATTCGAAGGGGACTTGCGAATTCTATCAAATTGATTTTTACTTCTCTTAACTTGTGATTGTTCTGTTGCACACATTTTCTTTTAGAGTCATTTATACATATATATATATATATATATACGGCAGAAAACATAACATGTTGCTATACTCATGAAGTACGTTACCAACTACTTTTTTGCATCGACTTTAAATCTATTCTTATAAATACTAGTAGGATATAATTTCATCGTTATATTTAAAAGTATATAGTGTATTTTATTTGTTATACTTAAATTTCTCGTAGTATTATTAATTCCTTCCTTTCCCTTTGTCTCACTATTATAGACAAATAACAGGTGAAGGTTAGCTAGCCTTAAAACTTTGTTTAAACCTGCAATCTTGGTTCCAAAGGCCAGGAGTTTGTTATTGTACTATTGAGGCTAATATTTCCAGCTATCTTGTTATAGTAGCCTATCTACCTAGTTATACTTAGGTTTTATAGCTATTTGTATATATATATATATATATATATATATATATATATGTATGTATCAAAATGTGTTTTTATTTTATTGTATATACGAGGGCTTTTAAAAACATAAAAATATGTATAGAGATAATCGATATTTTTTTTACTATCTTGATTTCACTAATTTTTTAACTTTTTAATTTAACTTTTAATAGCCTCGAGTTTTCTACTTTTAGCTTAATGTTGAAAACATTAATTGCAGAAATATATTTTACAATTCAATTCAATAATCCAAATAATTCAAATCCTCTATATTTTACTATTGTCATTCTTTAAGCAATTCAGGTAAAGCATTCACAGTCTAAATCCCATGCATTGACTCATAAAGAAATCAATAGCAGTGTGATCAGAAACACTCTTAAACAAAATAAACAGTATTATCAATACATACGCACAGTTAATGCATACAATCAAGACAAATAACTCACTCCAAGTCTTGCTATGTCTCCTTATCCATCAAATACATTAATTTACAAAGAATTTCCATTCAAATAAATGATAGAAAAGGTTCATCACGAAGTATGATCTCGAGTTATTTGTGCTAGTCAGATGGTTGATATCCCTAAAGATTGTGTGATTGATTGGTATCTTAGCAAACATTCATTTTGATTCCAATGCATTAGTCGAAATAAACCTCTCTAGTCTTTCTGGAACATTGTTAGATAAGTTTTTAAAAGGCAGGAATGCATCCTAATTATTTATAAAACGCCAAATTAGAAACTTTGCTAACTATAATATAATACGTAACATGTTGCATTTGGATGAAAAAGCACTCCTTGGACGTATTTTAATTAAATATCGTCTTTGAGAACAAAATAAGTTGCTTCATGAAAATGAATTTTTATAGATTAAGTAACAGATAAGCTTATACATTGTCCTTATATTTTCTTGGATGCGGAAATTGTTAATCAAGCCTTTTGTTTCATTATCATATATTTTTACTGTTAATAACTGAAGTTAATAATGTCCCCTTTTCAGGGAGAAAAGACGGATTCCTCCATAAAATTTAACTTTTTACGGAATTGGTTAAACTTTTGATATTTAATATCTTTTTTTGTTATTGCTAAGGAATTAATAATTTCCTTTTAGTTATGTTGTAGCTTAAAATTTTTACTTTTAACAAATTTTCTAACATTTTATGTCTGAGCGTTGATATATTATCGACTATAGCATGCACTCATGGTTTGGATTTTAGTATTTTATATTACTTAGTTGTTTGATTTCAAGCTAACATTGCTTTGGAGCTGCATGATTCACAGTTGGCCAACAGTATTGCAATTTAGGGCAATGATCAAATAATGATAACGATATCTCGATTAATATTTAAGTTCAAACTTTTTTTGAAAAAGGAAAACAAATTACTAACTTATGAATATGTAATTTGACTTATACTCGCATACTTATCTGAAACTTGGACAATGGCACAAAAGGATGAAAATACTCTTTGTCTTTGTCTCTTTAAGCGTTGGGTCTAAAATGACCATTTTTGGAGGAAGTCAAGTTGATGTTTTTTTTTTACAGATGTTCAAATTTAGAGCTCTTTCGTAAATTCAGGAAACCAAACGTTGTCAAATATGAATAATCCACAGAACTAAGTGGGCAGGTCAGGTTATTAAAACATTTAACATAAAAAAATATTTTTGGTTGACCCCATTGGAACAAGAACTATAGGTCGATCCAAAAATAACTGCTTCGTTTTAAATATATAATCAAAATATCCTTTCATTTAAAATATGTCACGATTTAGGGAGCAAAAAAAACTTTCAAAAGAAACTAAAGTCGCTGTAGGACAAAAATGTTTACGAAATATTTTGTCACATTCAAATATATGTATCCATTTATTTTTTGTAATTTTTCAGGGTGTGTACATCCTGAAAGCAATTTCTGATTTATACAGTTTTCTATTTCTGTTATAACTTTCGAATCATTTATATTTATTGCTTTAAATTTAAAAACATTGTCATCAAAATTAGCCCGGGTAATTTTTACTTGATTCTCTACATTATTGCTTGAAGTAAAAGGAATTAAACGCAGACTTCTACTGTTGTTTGCGAGGGAAAATGTTTGTAACAGCAAAAAAAAGCATGTTTCTATCTAAAGGATGTGAAGATTCTCGCTCTCATAGAGGAATAAATTTTGAACATGTTGTTCTTTGTATTCTCACCCTAATCATGAACGAGTTTTCCTATAAAAGTCCTAACTCAAGTAACATAATCTTCCCTTGACAAGGATAAAAAAAAAATGTTGAATTATATGCTTTAGATGATGCGAATCAATATAATAAATACGTTTTTAAAATATTCTAAATTAATAAATTTTAAATAAGTCTATAAATTAAATATAATTTTAATTATAAACGTTTTTACATAAATCGAGATTTGTCGACTTTATGTTAAAGGAAGTTCTAAAGAACAAAAAAAAACCTTTTCAAGAGTGTTGTAATTGAGTGACGAAAACAGTTCTTAAAATATAAGATAAACTGCAAAACCGCAGTAAAACTCGTACAAAAAGCTTTAAATAGTCTCACACCTTCTACATCACTCACTGGTCACAAGTCGCCAAAGTGATGCCAATTTGGCTGTTACTGCAGTAATTCACCCAATGAAACTTCATCATGTTGCGAATATTACTTTTATCCTAAATAAGCGCAACAAAAAGTAATATTGACTTATTGAACATGTCATTTCTAATTCTTTACAATATTTAAGATAAAATTAAGCCCTAATTATACAAAATTCGTATATAATAATATCTTTAAATGATAATAGATTTGATTAATAATTAAATAATGTTAATTCAAAATCAGTTCAGTACACTAGATAAAAGATAAATGAATACGTATAGAAAACAATGAATACAATAAAACATTCTCAAACTCTTTCATAACTTACCTATGTAACATGTATAATACTTTATGAAAATATTATTAAATCTAAACAGTCTCTCAACATGATGTCTCTACTTTTAATCATTCATTTCTCAGAATTGCGGATATGAAGTATTTATCTAGTTAATGGCCATATTTATAAGGATAAATTAAGAAACTGAGCAAATTAAATGATTCAAAGTCTAAGAAAAAATATGATTAAACTTAATTTGCAAGATAGCATGTGGAAAAATTGAGAGTACATATGGTAAAAAATACTTTTCATTTTAAGCAAATTTTTGCACAGGCATTGTTGAAACAGTTCAATCTCTAAGTGACCTAAAATGAATTTGGTCAATACTATGTGATATATCGACCGCAGAAAAATATTTTCCCGAACAAACTGTTCAAAATTTTATCTCTGTCATTTCCAAATTTGTTCATCACTTTAAACAGTTTTCTCCACCATCACTGACTACACGAAAAAAGAACAAAATTCTTATTTTACCTCATTTTCGAATCAAAAGTTTCACGATATAGTAGAAGGGGAAACATCGACAAGCTTTTTCTCTTGGTATAGTATCGCATCCGACAGTGACGAATAATCTCTACTCTATTGCTCTAGCTCATCGGCAAACGGCCTCTCTTAGATAATGGTGAAGGAACTTTACTTTTTTATGTGTGTTTGTTTATGTTATTCACACCTTTCGATCACCCTGCTATTTGCTCATGATCAATAGAACAAACAGAAGAAAGGGAACGACTTTTATAGGAAACACGTGAAAATGAGATTAGTTTCGCTAACATAAAACTGGTTTCACAATTTATTTTTTTCACTAAAAGTAGAGAAAAAAATACTTTTTACACTAATGTTCACGTTTAAAGTAAGTTTTATATAAATGGCTGAAGAAAAGAAAGAAATAAAACATTGAAGAATGCCATTTAAAGGTGTGTTAAAATTAGAATCAAAATGGTATTTAATAAGTGTCTAACTAATGACTAAAAATAATTGATGTGTAACTTATAAAGTCATTTCGGTCATTACGATTATTTTTGGTATTAACTGCTATTTTTTTTAAAACCACTGAATTAAATTTTAGTTATGAATTTCATATAAATATATAGGTAGAAAATTATATATTGATTCTCTTTCTAAAAAAATTGCTTCTATTTCATTTCAGCTAGCCATTGAAACTCTCTTAGAAAAAAGTTCACTTAGCCTTTTTAAGAATGATTGTATTACAGGTAAACTCTTTAATGCTAAGACTACATTAACTTGTATAATCCTATTGAAATATATTTTATAAATTACATTATTCTGCTGATTGTGAACGTATTGTGAGCATACATCTAAATTTATGTTGTCTCATTACACCAACTAGTCAAGCTTTTATAATAGAACAATGATTATAACATTTGCAGTCTTGATTTATATAAAGGTTAGTTTTCCTTTCTTTGTTTAATACATTCTATTTTGAGCATCTAAAGTTTTGTATGAACGTAATTTCAGATTTATTAACCCCACATCTGAAGCTTCTAGGCCTTTTTACAATTACGGTAAGAATTTCCCCGAACTTATGTGATAGAATGGACTGAGTGATAACCGCAAAAGTCGAATTCACTAAGTCGGGGTATAATTTAGCATATAAATCAGTGCTTCTCAAACTTTCAATACTCGCGACCCAATATTCAGTCATCATTTTCATCGCGCCCGCCTCCATACAATAACATTATTTTGAATTCAATAATACTATATTTTTAATCTAAAGCTACAGTACGACTTTAACCTCTTATATGCCACCGACGTATATGAACGTCTCGCTCAGCCAAAGCATTAATCTTCTGGACGTATATATACGTCTTTCTGAAGTACGATCTTTTCTGTTCACTACTATCCATAAAAGTATTCCTAAGGCTTTGTAACACAATAAAAGGACCTTGACAGTCTTTGCAAGAGATTTACTTATTTCAGAGGATTTTGCTTAATTATTCTTCCCCCCCTATCAAAATACGCGCGACTACGTGGAAAACCGTGGCATTGGGGACCAAACCACGTAACTTTTAATTGGCAGAGTTAAGGAATTATAAACCGTACAAATCATCAAGGTAAGTGTTAATATAAGCCCTTGGGGTCACTGGTAATTATCATACTTGTTCTTAACTTAGTATTGTTAAACTAATAAAATTGTACAGTACAGATATTTTTATAAGTGTTTTATATCAATGTAAATGTGTGTTTTATATTTTATGTCAGAAAGTATTTTGTTTGCTTACTTTCAGTAAACTAATGTTTTGAATAATTAATCTTTAGTTTTCAACTTTTCAATATGCTCGCGCCCCCTTGTAGAGTTATCACGCCCCTCAAGGGGGGCGCGCCCCACAGTTTGAGAAACGCTGATATAAATACATGCAAATTGTTTTTAAATAGAGCTGGAGACGAAAGAAAATAATAATTCAAAAATAAAAAATGTTTATTAAAATTTTAGATAACACAAATACGAAACCACAAACCGAAGTTATTTTGATATGGAAGGTTTCATAAAATCTAACAAAGTGATCTGCCGCCTCAAAGATATTTTTATGCTCCCTCAAAATGTTCACTTAGCACGGTAATATTTTTTATTCCATGTTTTATTGAAAAAATATGCTCTTCGTTGGAGTCTATATTTTCTAAAAAAAAAAGTAACTCTTCTTCAATTAAACTGATGCCTTCTGTCAAAATCCTAACAGTCATTAAATGTTCTCATTGAACTGGGTCTAAAGACTCAAATTTCTCAATATCTTACTTGCTTATGTATTTCTACAAGCTCATGCATTGTCAGCTCCTGATTGTGGGGAACCCAGCAATTCTGGAACCTCCTCACTATCCACTTCTAAATTTATTTACCTGAAAAGATCAAAAACTACTTCAATCTCATTACCAATTTTACCTGTCTCTGGCACCGATTTCACCTGTTTCAGTGATGGTAAAAAACAAGTAATATAAAAAAAAATTAAGTCAATTCCTACTTAGATCAACAAAGAAAATTTTTATTTTAGTTACTTTTTATTAAATAGTTACAATTAATATGAATATTTATATACAATATAAACATTATGTGGTAATTAATTAATATTAATTATCATTATAAAATATCGTATTGTCATCCAAAATAATCTTGTGTATAAAATTTCATTTCAACTGAATGCGATAAAACGTGAGAAAAAAAATTTTCAAGTTTTGACACAAGTCGCCAAAAGGGTCGCTAAGTCACCAAAAATGATGACAATGTGGCTATATTTGTAATTTCTTAAATAATTAGTTTTAATCAATTAATTTTATTAATTATAATTAAATTATTGTATTGTCATCCAAAATAATCATGTATATAAAATTCCAGCTCAATTGAGCGCTTTCAAATGTATTTTATTAACGATTGAAAATTCCACCAAGATAAATAAATAAATAAATAGAATGTGTGAGCTAATAGTAGGAATTGAAAAATATGATTGCCAAGATTTGAAAATAGCGTAACTGCGAGCTCACATACGTAGGGGCAACGTAAGTCAAGGTATTACTGTATGTTATATATTCCCGAAAGTTGCATTAGATTTCTTTTTTGACAACAATTAAGCTGTAACCCAGTTTATATTGATTGGTGACTGAGAAATAACTTAGTGATTAGAATTACGTGTGTCATTAGTCCTTTTGGGGGTAAAGTGGAATGTAGTAATTTAAGCATGGGTAGTAATATAATGAAGACTTCTGTGCATTAAAAACTGAAATGCACAAAATTATATTGTGACTCAGTGCGAAAGACAAAAGATTAAGTTACAAGCTCAAGTATTATATTAGTTCTATTTGATTCAAAATTGAAGAGTAGGGCTTATGTTATTCAGTAGATTAGTATAGACAGAATTTGTAATTTTCCAAAACGGTCTCTTGTTAAAGATACCTACTTTTTTTTACTTTCCTAAAATCAACATTATGCAAGTAAATTATTTTAAAGATTTATTAGATGTAACATTCAATAACTTTTATAAAATTTAGAAAAAACAGCATTATTACTATAAAATTAAATATGCACTTTATTTTGTGTAATAGTTTATATATAAACCCTTAATTAATTAAATATTGTTCGGAATTTATATCGATTAGAATAATCCAGAGTTCGAGAAGCAAAAATGACAAAATACGGAGGAAGAATTGTATAGTTTCCTATATTAATTCAGTTACAGTCGATTACACACACACACTGCTTTAAATGAATAAAAGAGTATGGCTTGATTTAATATGTTATCATTATATTAATAATGATAATATGATAATTTTACTGAAACAGAAAGCAAATGTCACATACAGTAAGACCTGAGCAAAGTTTTATAATTCTTATATTACTCTTTTAAACTCCTCGTAACCAAGTCAAAACTATTTTGTACAAATGAGATTGCTGATGTTTGTCTTTCCCGCAAATTTAAAAAATTATCTTTCTTAACCACATTTTAAATGTTTGGTAATAGCATAATATGTATGGTAATAGCATGAAATGTATGGTAATAGCCTTTTTAGATGTTTTATAGCTTTTACTATTCTCTCAAATATGTTTAAATTCAGTATATAATACGCAAAACTAGAAAAGACCGTTCTTTTTCATTTTCCACATTCTTGAATAAGCAACTCAGAAAAGAAAAACCTGTTCGTTCTCAGAAGAAAATTCGATAGAACAAAATAAAATCGTTCTCTAGAGCGCAATAAAAATTGAAGTCAGATTTTCAATAAGCTAAGCTACTTTATGAATATTGGCTTCTTATGGAATTTAAGTTTAAATATTGTTTCGTTTATTGAAACAAGATTATATTGAGAAAACTTATGTGGTATGCCATACTTTTTCATAATATATTTTTCTGTAAAATTTTATATTCCTTTTTTTTTCTGTTACTATATTTTTTTCTATGTAAGTAACTTCAAAAATGCATATTCTATACAAATGTATCCTAGTATTTATCCAAGTAATCTATTTTGACTTGTCTTTTTAACTTTAAGAAAAATAGTTATATTTTGCATACTTATTTTACATAATTTGAACGTTCCCGAATATTATATAAAAAGTTAACATGCCAGTATAATTTATACATTCTTTGTATCAAAAATACATACATTTTTCTAATTAAAAGAGCTTTAATCCGGCATCACCCACGTGAAAAAAAATGATATAAAGTTCTCGCGTAGGGTATCTCATACCCAAGAATGTTTACATTCTGTGTCTACCGTAAAATTTGTATACAAAAGTTTAAAAGGAAGAACAGTAGGAAATACAATATTTTTATTACATTTTTCCACGTAAATTTAGTTTTTCTGTTCTTTTTATAAGGGCATTCAGTACAATGTTTATACACTCCTTTAATCACGTCATAAGAAAGTGTGATGTTTTCACTGGATCTTAATTTTTTTTAAAGCTGTATATTTTTAAAACTAAACATCTAGGAGTAAACTTCTCTATTCATTAAATTTAAAATTTTTGAAATTTCTTTTTTTATTTTATTTTATTGCTACAGCAATAGTTGTTTTTTTTTCTTTCAAAAGTTCACCTGAAAGTGGATACAATGTGTACCAGTTGTCTCCTTTAAAATTATATTCTTGCCAAATGTCTTTGTGTATCTACATATAAAAAATTTATTTTCAACAATGTATCTCTCTTCTAAATTTGGATCGATTTCAGTGGAGGAATCATACTTGTTTTTATACTCTTCATCATTTAATTCATCCTCATCATAACCACAAAGAGAATGTCTTCGTCCGAAATTCTGTTTTTTATATCTATTAAATTATTTAAATATCACATTTCTTCATCAAGACTACAATAATACGCCATAGCATAAGGAAGATTTAAAACGTGCCCATGCATTCAGAACTGTAACGATGATTCACGCGCAGGGTCTGACATACCCGAAGAGGCAGTATCCAAAAATATATATTTAAAATTCGCCTACAAGCTAAGGCCTCTCAAAGGATATGACCTTAAAGTCAGCTGCACGAGAAACTATTCATTTTCAAAGAAAGGCTTAGAAGGAGCGTTGGAAAAAGTTAGACGGTGGGTAAGATATACCTCCGCCAAAAGTGCCGGGTTAATAATCGGTCCAATCTATTCATATATATTCGTGTGTGTATGTATTTGTGAGTGGAAACCGACTTGATATATGTGAATTACTTTTTCAGTGTGGTATCTTAATAAAATTAAATTTAAATTCCTCTCTTTTGTTATAATTTTGTCTTATTTATTTTATCTATTACTTGTTTTTCAATAACTAGAAATTTTGCTTCAAAGTTGTTATTATTTATCTGTATCAATTAAGGTAACAAGGATAAAAGTTAATGTTTGGTTTTTAAATTTTCATTCTTGCCAAATATGATAATGTTATTTATATAACAAAAATGTAATACGAAGAATTATCCATGAAGTTACTTTTCATAAAAATGTAAATATAAATTACCTAGACAGTTACTAGCTGGAATACCTTGTGATAAACATTTAATTCTTTACGATTGTTAACATTGTAATATAAGTATTTCTTTTTTAGTATTAATTTAATGAGACAATTAAAGTTATCATAATTATTAATATTTTAACTGTATTATTTCTATTCAATTGTATATATATATATATATATATATTAATTATTGCACTTCGAACAAAAACATTGAATGTAATTTTAAGCAAAATGGGTTAAAACTTTTTCTTTTTTCTAATAAATATATTGGTTGCTCTTATAAAAATAATTTTCAAATTTTTCATCCCGTATATTCAACCAAGACATTTTCGTTATATGATTAGGTTTTGCTTTATTCTAAAATTGCAAAGTATTTAAATAAATATATTTAGATTTGTATCCGATAAATGGATCGGTTAAGTATTTAAAATAATTCTAGAATAAAATTGTTTTCTTTAAGTGAACAAAAAATTGAAAATCTTTCATGTAAAACACCTGAGAGACAATATACTTACCATTATAACTTGGAATAACAACTGTATTATATTGTGTAATTTTTCTTCCTATAGACATGCTGTTCTATACCTTACGTAAGACTCTTTTCTAAAAAGCCTTAGGGTGAAATCCTAGAAATACTTTTCATACTCACGAATAAAAAAGATGCAGAAGAGAAAAGTATATTTTGATCCCAAATCCACAAGGAAAGAATAGGTTTCCAAGAAATATCTCGGCACAAGCTAGAATGGAACAACAAATACACCTGACAGTACCAGATACCGGTTATGGTGGTCAGTAATCTAAGATATCGATTGGTCAGGATTTTTCCACGTATATTGTGCTTCTGCTGTCGCTATTTTTGTGTTCCTTTCTCTTGGTTTGTTGTTT
>BMAV01001301.1:204773-231579 GCA_019973955.1 Trichonephila inaurata madagascariensis | reverse complement strand
TGGTTTTTTCACAGCTGTAAACATTTTAATGCCATTCAGAACATTGTGTTTAAGTGAATTATATTTCTCAACGCGTAAATGGCTACAGAAACAAAGTATAAAAAGAAATTAAACTCAGAATATGTAATACGATTGCATTTAACACTAGAAAGACTGAAGCTTAGTACATACCTATATAGCCCAAAAGCTATATAGGTAACCCCATAAAGCTATAACCCCATTGACAAAGAATGATTAATGTGTAAAGAAATTTGTTTAAAATTAACTTTTAATATTTTTATATTACTTACAGTCATATAACAAGTTATTAGTAAATATTAACAATAAAAAAAAATTACTTCACTTGGAAAAAAATGTTCAAAAAAATTGTGCATTTATGTAATTGTTTTTCTAATTGAAATTAAAAAGCAGCCAAAATGACTTCCTTGGGCAATCTAGAGTTAATCTCGGTAGACCTAGACTTCGACAGTTTGTGTGAAAAAAAGCAAGCACATATCCTAGCTACTAAATATGTTGCATGGATATGTGACACTTAAATCACAAATTAATATTATTAATAAGTTAATTATATTAAGGTATCCGACTACGTTCGGAACCGTGATTTTAAAAAAGCGCACAAATGGATAATTTTCATGATATTTAATGTCACTTAGTTTAGACTACATGTATAAAATTGTTTTAAGGAGATATTTTGACAAAAAAAATTATTTAAATACAATATTTTGCCAAAAAATTAACTTAGAATAATCTTTTTTCAAGATGTTCTTCTTTTGTGAAAAATGCTTCTATATTATAATAATATTTTGCCTGTATATAGCTCAGACCTCTGTACAGAGGCTCAACTATGATTTTTGAAAAATTCACATTATTTTCAGAGTTACAACCAAATGAAATAATTATCGGCGTTTTTTTCTTAAAATTGCTCCCCTCTGCTGTCGTAAAATATGGATAAGTTAAGTTATATATTTCACTAAGTTAAATATTTCAAAAATTCTATATAGTTGAACCTCTGTAGAGAGGTCTGAGCTATATACAGGAATAATATTACTATAATAGAAGCATTTTTCACAGAAGGAGAACATTTTGAAAAAAGGTTATTCTAAGTTAATTTTTTGCCAAAATATTGTATTTAAATAATCTTTTTTTCAAAATGTCCTTAAAACAATTGTATACATGTATTCTAATCTAAGTAACACTAAATATCATGAAAATTATCCATTTATTCACTTTTGCAAAATCAAGGTTCCGAACGTCATCGGATACCTTAAAAAAATTAGAGATTATAGGATTTTTTATAATAAATGCATTTATACTCTTTTTTTATTTGCCTTTACATAAAATGTCTATAACACATTGATCAACCTTAAATATTATTTTTAGATACATTCTCCGAAGTATGTGTTTGTAATGGGGTTCCACGAAAACACTTTTTTGTTCCAGAGGTTCCACGAAAACACTTTCTTGTTCCAGAGGTTCCACAAAAACACTTTCTTGTTCCAGAGGTTCCACAAAAACACTACCTAGTTCTAGGGGTTCCACGAAAGCACTTTCAAGTTCTAGGGCTTCCGTGAGTTGAAAAAGTTTGAAGACCACTAGCCTAGAGTATTATCCACCCATGAGTCTCGACACATACAGATCTGGAGAACCCCAGCATCTCGATCTCAATCTCACAATACCACTGAATGACACAGCTACAGTCGTGCTGATGCCGCTGTTTAGGAAGGGATATCAGTTGGTGGTCCAACTGCCCTCCACATGTTTCGTCCCGGTTTAGTTATAGTAGTTATTTAACGGGAAGCAATCCTCGATCCATATTGTTTGTCCATATTTGGTAGCCATTGGTCCTGATGCCATATGAATAGGCAATAACGCAGGAGTGTATAGACACCAGACTTGAATATAATAGAGCATGACTAAGTCCTGCTAGGAAGACGTCTTTCTATTTTGTGCAATCCTCATCGAAACGTTGAGGTATCCGACTACGTTCGGAAGCGTGATTTTGCAAAAGCGTATAAATGGATAATATTTGATATTTAGTGTCACTTAGATTAGAAAACGTATATAAAATTGTTTTAAAAATAGTATTACAATAAAAAATTATTTAAGGACAATATTTTGACAAAAAATGAACATAGAATGACCCATTTTCAGAATATTCTCCTTTTGTGAAAAATGCTTCTATGAGATAATATTTTGCCTTTCTATAGCTCAGACCTCTGCACAGAGGCTCAACTAGAAATTTTGAAATATATTACTTAGAAGTGGGTTTATCCATGTTTTGCGACAACAGAGGGGAGAAATTTTAAGAAAAAAAAACGGCGATAATTATTTTAAATGGTTATAACTCTGAAAATAATGTGAATGTTTCCCAGCCTCTGTACAGAGATCTGAGCTATATACAGGCAAAATATTATTATAATAGAGGCATTTTTCACAAAAGAACATTTTGAAAAAAGGTTATTCTAAGTTAATTTTTTGCCAAAATATTGCATTTAAATAATTTTTTTTTTTGACAAAATGTCCTTAAAACAATTTTATACATGTATTCTAATCTAAGTGACACTAAAGATCATGAAAATTTATCCATTTATACGCCATTTTAAAATCACGGTTCCGAACGCGTATTCGGTTACCTTAATGACTTTACAAGATGTCTTCTTCGAGAATGTGGGCACAGATCCCATAAAGTGCAACTGATGACCTGTTTGCAGTTATGAATCATGGTTGTCGGAACTGCATCTTCAGTAGAGGTAATCACACGCTACCGACTGATAAATGTTTGCAATTAAACACTTATTTCATACGTTAAGGATATTGTTGTTTATACTGCTTATTTGAAGACTGTTGTTTTATTCTTATTTTGTGCGGGGCACTATTCTTCCGCTCAACATCCTGTAAAATATTCATTGTGTTCCAATAAATCATTTACATTTTATTACCATTTTTCTGTTTGGTGCATATTTTTTGAGACTGGGTATATATTAAATATCTAACAAAATCTGGGGTCGTTTCATCCTATAATAAACACGCTTGGCTTTCCACCTGTAATGCAAATGGCTACCTTTTCCATTCAGTCATTAAAATTGTGTTCGAATAAATAATTTAATTAATAGCTCGAAACAACTGATTTTAAAATAATTAATTAAAGGAGCTCTAACAAATGAATTTCAAATTGCAGTGCCATCAAAATTAAGAGATGGAAGATTAACTAGAAAGAAAACTTTGTATTATTTGTCTGATAGTTCAATTAATAAAAGGTGTATTTCCAGTTAAAATTTGGCCACAACTCTTTTTAGAAAAACTTCCTTAAAAAGCATTACAGATTTAATATAAATATTTTGATTTTTGTTAAAAACTTAGAGGTTAGGCATCTTTTTTCCCATTGAGAGAAATATATTTTATGTAAGCTAATTCTGAGTATTGAAATTTAGCTTTTTTTTTTAAAAAAAAATTGAATAAAAAAAATGTTGTTCTAAAATATATGTTGACCTTTTCATTAATCCCTATCAAAATTTCAAACATACGGATTTTTTTTTATATCTTTATTGTCTAATTAAACAAATTTTAAAGAGATTACTGAAAACAAGTAGTTTTATCTGGTACTATGGAACAAGAGCTCATACCTAGCACATTGATATCGCATTAGAATAAAACCGTGCTTATGATGCTACGCTGTGTATGGGGTTTTACCCACATTAATTGAGTACCTTTTAAAATTTGTTTAATAAACGCACTCGTTTCAATGAGGTATTCTTATGTTCTAAAATTCAATAATATCTCGTACGTATCTATAATTCAAACCATCCATTCGATATAGTGGTTAGTGACGTTGACTTCTATGCCGTAGGACTTGGGTTCAAATCCTGGAAAAGGCATCGATGTTCGTAAATGAATAGTACCTATGTGGCATGGGAGAACTCTAAATATTCGTCGAGCCACAAATCCTCTCGTGAGGTTGATGGAAGAGAGAGAGAGGTGTAAGATTCCGACCACCCCCAGAGCGTACTCTCTCCAAATTGGGGTGTATGCGAGTTAAATAGTACTGTTACCTGAATGACGCTCTAAGCTGTGGCTAATGACGCAAGGTTTTCGTGAACCTTGATCTGGTATCACTTTATCAGGAGGCATTAGCACCAACATTAAAAACTTCAATTTTAAAGTTTGGAAATTTAAAATAAGAGACATTACTTGTGTGTGAATTTTATAAACGAGTCGATTAATTCTTTCGATTTTTGAAGGTGATAGAAATTAGTTCTATGAATTAAAATGCGAATCAAAAATGTTTTTGAAGGATAATAATGCATTCAAACAAAATAAAACTTTTACTTATGCGTGTTAATCAACACTGAAACACACACACAATCCAAAAGGGAACTTAAATATTTATACACATAGTAGCAGTATACCCGTTCTTCGCACGGGGGAATTAAAAAAATTAACAACACAGATTGAAGAACAAAGAAGTTTTTTTAATGAGTCAATTTTTACGTGTTTAAATTAAAAAAAAAAACTTTTAATTCTCAGTTGAACAAAAATCCATATTTTTTAAATTTTAAGTCTGTGATCAATAGCTATAAGAAGGTTTTTTTTTATCTAAAACACCCCTGTAACTCTCTTGGGGGTATTTTTAAAAACATCTTCTAAGCTATCCCCTTAACAAAAAGTAAACATGGTTACAATTTTTACAATGAACGTTTAAAAATGGAATAAAAAATTTTTAATACTGCTTTCTGTTGTATTTACATTATTTTGTTTGTAATATTCAAAAAAACGTTCCTTACATTATAATGGCGTTCCAATAGAAACAAGCAAAATGTTGGGAAAAGCCAAGCTGACATCATTTTGGCAAATGTTTAACGGTGATTGTTGAACAGTCGAAGTTCATATGCTGATGCTCCACTGGAAAAATGCTGCAATCAAAGAGGATAACAAAATCCTTCCCCCAAAAACATACAATCCCTGGCAATTTTTTATTGTCATCCCCGAACAGTTTGGGTGACGCGATTTCACATATAAAAACATCCCTCTCTTTTTATATATATAAATATAACAACTAATATAAAAAAATTAAGTCAATTCCTACTTAGATCAGCAAAGAAAAATTTTATTTTAACTACTTTTTATTAAATAGTTACAATTAATGTAAATGTGTATATACGTATTATAGAATCACAACATTAAGTGGTAGTTAATTTTTATTCATTATTATTAAAGTATCGTATAGCCATCCAAAACAATCGGGTATATAAAATTTCAGCTCAACTGAATGCTTTAAAACGTGAGAAAAAACTTTTTCAAGTTTTGACACAAGTCGCCAAAAATGATGCTAACTTTTCTGAATTTGTAATTCTTTGAATAATTAGTTTTAATCAATTAATTTTTATTAATTATAATAAAATTATTGTATTGCCATCCAAAATAATCATGTATATAAAATTTCAGCTCAATTGAAAGCTTTAAAATGTATTTTATTGACGATTGAAAATTCCACCTAGATGAATAAATAAATCTATAGAGAGTGTGAGCTAATAGTAGGAATTGAAGGACTCTATTATTTTTGTTTGTTACTATTTAATCATTAATTAAACTTAATTATTCCAATAAAATAGTATAATAAAACGAAACCTCATTCTCAGAAATTAGGCCATCCCATGTGGGATTCAATACCTCGACCTTTAGATTAAAAGTCCAACGCGCTATCCATTGCGCTACAGGAACACAACGTGCAATTTTCCTTTTTATATATTATGTTGGACTATTATTTTTAGTTTTAACTATTTATTCATTGATTAAATTGAATTGAGGAATTAATATTTGAAAAAACTGTATTAAAACATCAAGTGTTATTCACCACAAGTTTTAAAAATATATATTTGAACGTGAATGGATAAATAAAATATTTTATTAACGATTGAAAATTTGAACAAGATATATATAGATATAAATAAATATATATAGGGAGAGTGTTAACTAATAGTAGGAATTGAAAAAGATATATATACATATATATATATATATACATACACTGCTGGCCACCGTAAATGCAACACCAAGAAAGACAAGAGATAGCACAACAAAATTTATTTTGTAGATAACATGTTGACCAAGTATCAAATGATTAACTTTATAGACTTCTGGGAAGTGTGGTTCCTGCCAGAATCAGTAGCCAGAGTAGCTGCCATTGTTGGAGATCACCGCTGCCACACGCCTCGGCATTGATTCAAAGAGACTTTGGATGTGTTCTTGGGGTACAGCAGACCAAGCAGCTTCCACCGTTGCCAAGTTGATCTGGTGTGAAAGCTGGGGGTGTAATCTGGGTCAATCGTTGAGCAACCATGGACCACATGTTTTTTGGGGGGTGAAAGATCCGGAGGTGAGCCGAGGGGAAGCGGGGCAATTTTAATCTGGTGATTTGACGAAGGACCTTTGACAATGCGTGGAACGTGTGGTCGCGCATTATCAAGTAGAAATAAGGCTGTGACCAAGCCCTGGGGCTAAGGAAGGACAAGTGGCTGAAAGATGTAGCGCTGGCTGTTTAAAGTACCGGCAATGCGACCTGGGGAGTGCGAGAGTGATATCCAATACCGCCCCATACTATAATCCCCGGTTCAGCCAGTGTGGCTGCTTTTAACTCCCTTTGTTGGCATCCTCTCCAAAGTTGTCTCAGACTCGAATCCGACCATCTTTGGTTTTGCGACGGATCGTAACTCGTCAGTAAAGAATTTTATTCTTCTGCCACCCACATCCTTCTTCATCACCCATTGGGCGGAGACGTCTGTGGTTCTCTTGGGTAGAACCATCAATGGACGTCTTGCGGACAGACCCTCTGTGAACGGCGTCGAATGGTACGCGCAGACATTGAATGATGCGTTACAGACTCAATGTGCTGTGTGTATGGTTCTGATGAGACTGAGCGATCCGTCACTGCCATGCGCACAATTTGCCTGTCCTCACGTGAAGTGGAGCACTGAAGTGGATGCGATCGACCACGTCGGATCCGTCGTACCCCTCCCATCCAACGGTCACATATCCGCATTACAGTTGTTTGGTTTCGTCCCAAAACAACCACCGATTTTCGGAAAAAATAATCCACAATCTCGGTAGGCCACTATCCCTTCCTCGTCAAACTCGGATACTTGATCAAAAGCTGATCGCTGCTTTCTACGAGACATAACGATCGTTTTTTTAAAAACCACAAGAGAAAAACACAATGCCGAGCGAAAACTTCGAAATCTGCAAGCCCCTAAATAGCGCTTTTTAGGTGGCCACAGGCCGTGTGATATGTCTGCACTTTTAATTCTAATCATTTGCATATCTCACCTCCGATAATACATGTTGTAAATTTCATGTTACTTGCATGCTTCCTTCAGGGTGTTGCATTTACGGTGGCCAGCAGTGTATATATATAATTTTATTTATGAAAATGAAGAAACACCTATTTTTGAAATAATGTAATGGAAAACTGTATAACTCCCTTTCCTCCTTTTGATAGCCTAAGCACAAGTTAATTTTGTGTATTGTTTAATGTCCTACCTTAAGTATCCTGATATTAATACATCCAAACAATCGTTGCTCAATCATCTGAGGTGTAGCGCACAAGTGCGCTTGCGTGCGTGAGAGAGCAACAAATATTTTTTTTAATTATACAATATAATATGTTAATTATACGTTTCCAATCAGCTTTTTTTTCTGCGCGCGACTCGAATGATTAATTATTTATTAACGCCACACTTTGAAATAACACCCGAACTATTCACGATGGACTTCATAATTTTGAACCAAGGTCAAGCGACGAGAACAACATTAGAGCTGGCATCCTCTCTCTCTCTCTCTCCAATTGTCCCCATTACAACAACGTGAGGACTATTTTAGCATCCTTAGTGGCATCATCCTTTAGGCAGTGGCATCAAGACTCGATCCTACAACTCGTCTAAAATGTTGAAATTATGAGATGCCTCGATATATTTAACAAGCATTAGTCCCTTCACGTGACGAGTCTTCAGTGGCATTACGATTCGAAACTACGACAGAAACAACGCAGTCTGCATGTTTTTTTTTTAATTAATCCATAAAACGTGGATTCCACAAAACTGGTTCTGTATTTCGTCATGGCTCTGTATTCTGCTTGACTGGATCTGTATTTCGTCATGGCTCTGTATTCTGTATGACTGGATCTGTATTTCGTCATGGCTCTGTATTCTGTATGACTGGTTCTGTATTTCATGACGGTTCTGTGTTCTGTATGACTGGTTCTGTATTTCGTGATTGTTCTGACCCTCAGGGGGCTCACCTTCTTTAGGTGAGTACGGGTATCACAATCCCGAGGTACCCTAGTGATCTTTTCCTATTTCCCAAGGGGTTTACTGTCTTTGGTAAACACGGGTGTCACGACCCTGGGGTACCCTAGTGATCCTTCTCTATTTTCGACCCTCCTTCTTGTCATTCAATTTCCCTTTTCTTTTCCCGGCCAGACCACAGACCTATATTACCAAATGAGCATTGTTCAAATTTTGTTTTTTCTGTTGAAAAAACTAATGCTTTATTACTAACATTATAGTTTACATTTTCTATTGCGTTAATTTAGTTTCTTATTCGTATATTTCTTTGAATATTTTGATTATGTTGCTTTATTTGTTTTCAACTAACACCTTTGGTCAGCCAACCCGCATGTTTGCCGTGTGCGGCGTCCCGTAAAGAGGAAAATGGTGTCCTGGGAATACCTTTGGCCCACGCTTCGCTGTAGACGGATGGCAGGAGTGAGCCCGCTCCTGTCAATCGGCTGGTAGTACCTCTCTTCGGTGTCCCCCGAAGAAACACTGCTGTAGGGTTAGTGCTGCAGATAAGAGGTGTCGGGTTTACCCGTTGGATCCTCACCCTGGACTGTATCACTATATTCTGGGTGTACTCTGGGTAAGCGCCGTGCTTGGTTTTTGGCCAGATGACCGGTACACTGCCTCCCTTGTTGGACTCCGTGGTGGGTGGAGGCACGCCAGAACGAAGTTGTGTACGCGTTTTTATGGATCCAATGCTGCTGTGTCCGGGTAAAGGCCTTAATTTACCCAATCTCAACGTTGAACAAATTGCTACGTATTGTAAATTTTTAATTTTATCGATTCCCAATAATGAAATGTCAAGAAAATCTTCTTTTGCAATTCAAAAAGCCATTCAAGGAATAGGCGGAGAACCTAAATCGTTAAAAAAACTACGTTCCGGTGATTTGTTAGTCGAAACTGTATGTGCTGTGCAAACAAAATCTTTTTTGTTGGCAAAAACATTTTTAGATTGCCCTTTGACAGTGAGTCCTCACAAATCTCAACTCTAGCCGAGGTGTCATTTCTGAACCTGACCAGATGTGCACTCCTGAGGTTGAAATCCTTGAAGGATTTTCAGATCAGAAGAATTACAATAAAAAAGACTACAGTTTTTCCTACAAAGCGTTTAATTTTAACATTCAGTAGCCCAAATTTACCTACTTCAATCACACAAAGCTGGATATCTTAATTGTAAAATACGCCCTTACATTCCGAATCCTCTGCGCTGCTTTAAGTGCCAGGGGTTCGATCATTCTCAAACTTCTTGCCGCGGACAACTAACATGCTCTAACATGCTCTAGGTTTGCATCTGTAGGGCATTCTTCTATAGATTGTACCCTATAACCAAAATGCATTAACTGCTCACAGCCTCATTCCGCCGATTCCAAACTCTGCCCAAAATGGAAAACTGAAAAACAAATACAAGAAATTAAAACTAATAAAAATATAACCTACTTAGAAGCCCGAAAGTTAATAGCCCCACCTTTATCACAGACATATTCCCCAAGCTGTTAAATCATCAATAACATCCTCTTCTACACAGACAGATGAAAATATCACAAAAATAAAGTGCCCACCTTTAAAACTACTTCAACCACAACTTCATCCACTCGAAACAAAATAAAACTGCATCTATTCCCACAGTTTCGAGATCGTCTGCTTCCACTCAAGCACACCTATTACCTTCGACATCTATAATATCAGAATCCCAGCCAACTATTCCTATAATTCCTACATCTAATGACATATCTTCCACATCTGCAATATTACCAACAATACAAAGTGAAACTTTGTTACCCCATTACCCATTCTTAGCACTACTTCTTCCGCTGGCAATAGCTTAAATACTTCCGCTTCATCTTTAAAAACCGATACACGTTTATTTCCTACAACTTCCAATAAATTTGCTGCACTATCAACTGAAATTCAGTCACCAGTTTCCTTATCAGAGTCAGCAGATACTGCATCCAATAATGAACCTTCTAATACTTCTATAAAATTCCAAAGAGATTAAAACAAAACTCAAAAAATCGAAAAAGAACAAAAGGCAGAAATTGAAATTAAAGTGACACCTCACACACCCAAGAAAAGCTACATTCATTATGACTCAGAAGACGAGGATATGATTATATACGATGTAGATGAAAAATTAATGGATTCTCATGTACAGTCTGGTTTTTCTCATTTCCTGACACCTACTAGAAATCGAAGAAATTAAAATTTACACATTGGATTTGAATCTTGTTTTAGATCAAGATATAATCGTTAATATTTTAAACTATTTTCGATGTTTTTTATTTCACACTTTTGCCATTTTAATAAAATGTAACAATTAAATATAAAGTTTTAGAAGCTTTTTTTTAATAAATTTTTATGCTTAAATATAAATATCTTCAATTTAAATTTTTAACTGTTTTTTAAAAATTTTATGGAAATTAAAACAAATGTTTGGCGCAGTATAGCCGAAATCGGCTCTTGCGCCAATAAAACCAAAAATCAATCAATCGGGATGGATCTGTATTTCGTGACGGTTCTGTGTTCTGTATGACTGGTTCTGTATTTCGTCATTGCTCTGTATTCTGTATGACTGGTTCTGTATTTCGTCATTGCTCTGTATTCTGTATGACTGGTTCTGTATTTCATGACGGTTCTGTGTTCTGTATTCTGTATTTCATGACGGTTCTGTATTTCGTATGACTTGTTCTGCATTTCGTGACGGTTCTGTATTCTGTATGACTGGTTCTGTATTTCTGGTTATGGTAACGAACTCGTCTCCATCATGCCGTTACTTCTTACCCTAGTGTCGCTGAAGACCTGCTGTGTATAAAGGGTCGAGGCACGTTAAATCCGTCGAGGCTCAAACGTCCTCTTGTTGGTTTCTAGTGGAAGTTAGGAAAGGGAATGTGCAAGCTCAGATCATTCTCATCATTTGACCATGGTTCAAAATAACGAGGTCCGTTGCCAATGACTTTCGTGTAGCTTTTTGTGAGTCATTAATATAAACTCACTCACTAACTTACTCGGCCCCATTATACACCGGTAGCATCTGGATACAAAAACAAAACTGGATTATGACGCCGGCCACAAGCTCGAGACCATAACCACTCGACTATCACGGCTACAGGTGGCCGAGGTAGACCAGTGGTCAAGGTAACGCTATCGTGGCCAGCGTGTCGTGAGTTCATCAATCACGTTAAATCTATCGTTGTTCAAACGTCCTCCCGTTGATGTGGTGTGGAAGTTAGGGGAGGGAGGTTCCAGTTCAGGTGTCATCTTCGTCACATGAACATCGCTCAAATTTACGAGGTCCGTCGCCAAAAAGCCCTCGAATAGCTGCATAAAAGTGACGTCAATATTTATCCACTCACTCACACGGCTTCAGAGGATAAGAAGGAGGACAGAGGAGATTTCTTCGCTTACAAAAGAGAAGTGAAGTGTTTCAGATCTGGCAACTCTATCTTTTAACATATATAAGCTCCTTTATCTGCAAGCAAAGAGCGAAGTAGAGAGAAATTTTGACGCGATATATTTTACTAAAATATTTATTTCTGATATTTATTTTTATTTATTTAATTAATATGCAATACTATTCTAATAAAGAATATGAAGTTTCGTTCCGCTGGGAAATTGAAGATTTTACCTTGAGCCCACTAAAACGAGGAGAAAAACTGTGCAGTCCTTCTTTTACAGTATCGACTCTTGGTGCAACAAAATGGTACCTTGTTTTAATCCCTGAAGGAACAATTGATCCAGCGTACATGTCTCTATATCTCTGTCGAGAAAATGGTGGAAGCAAGATAAAGCGAGTTACAGCAAATTTTAAGCTCGAACTCTGTACTGATGGTAACTTATTGCGGTCTAAGTCCCAAACATGTAAAGATATTTCGTTTGGAGAGAAGGATAGCTGGGGATATGAGAAATTTCTAAGAAGAAAAGAACTGGATACCATGCTGGAACAATCTTGTGTTAGATCAATCATCATACGTTGCGGTATATGCGCGAGCAACATAAAATCCAAGTGGACCGAGAATGCAGGATTACAGAACTTGTCGGACAATTTTCTCAGCGTTTACGAAAGTGGACAATTTTCAGATGTTGTCCTGCATTGTGAAGATACCGATGTCATGGCTCACAGATGCATTCTAGCAGCAAGATTACCTAAGCTATCACTGCAGCTGGGATTGCTTAACAGTGAGACGCTAGTAGCTCGTTGTGATATAGTGAATATCTCTTTACCAGCACTAAAATGCATATTATTCTATGCCTACTCGGGAAAAATGAACCTTCCACCATCCGAAATACCACCGGATCTTCTGGTCGTTGCGATACGGTATGAACTGTGGGATCTGATTCAGAAGATGAAAACATATCCGTCATTTTATTTGGCCACTACCATTTTCAACGTGGAACATGAATCCGTCAGCTGGAGAATCGATAAAAGCTCTCTGCTTAAAAATAACAATTTTAGCTTGGTACGCATAGTACCTAGCGTATCATTATATATAGACAGTATTGTTATAACTTGCTATTTAAACATGGATCCGAAAACTAATTTGGTTGAAGCTGGTGGAATTAATATTTTCCTAAGTGGGTTCGAAAAGAAATGTTCTGTTTCCTTATCTTGGTGGATAAGCGTGAACAGCCAGGAAAGTACATTGTTGAATTTATATGTTGGCAATCACTTATTTACGGATCATAACCAGTGGTATATACCTTTGGATATAAGAGGGGTTCCTGTCGAACATTGCTTGGATTTGATCTGCGAGCTAGACTTTTGTGATGGCATCAGTTCATCGACGATTCGTGAGGGCTGGACATCTTCCAAAACACCAGTCTCGCATTTCAACGATTTCAGCACTCTATCGAACAATCTATCGGGACTGCTCTTTACAAGTAATTGCTACGATTTTGTTATAGTATGCGAAAATCAAACGTTTCCAGTGCATGCGATTGTCCTGGCAGCAAGATCTCCCGTCTTTAACAGGATGCTTCAGTACGACATGATTGAAAGGAGATGCAGGAGAGTCATCATTGAAGATGCAAGATCCACAATCGTACAGTTGATGCTCTCGTACATGTATTCTGGCATAGTAAGGGACTTGAAATACGGCGAAGCCTTCGACTTGTACCGAGCTGCCGATAAGTACGATATGTCTGTCCTGAAAGAAAGATGTAGCTGGTTCTTAATGTCTTCTATGAATGTACGGAACGTGCGCTGTTTGTTGGCTTTAGCTTATTTTCACTCTGACACTGTTATGATAAAGCATGCATTCAAATTTCTTGAAAAAACTTATTTGCACGTTGATCTCGGAAGTTTTTAAAAATTGAATTATTGTTACCAGTGATATATAGTAGGCGAATTGTGATTCTCGAACATGAGCTCGTTTTGAGAAGTTTGAAGAACTTTATTTTAAACTAATTTATATCAACTCTTAATTTACATATCGCATATTTATACTTCATTTATAGCCCTTTTTTTAAGTTATTTGTTAATAAACTTCTTAAATTTGATTCTGTATTAATTTTATTAGATATTTTTCTTGTCGTACTAAATTTTACATAAAGGTTAAGGTATCTTATGCAGCAGTTTACAAACTTATCTGCTTCAGTTTGAAAATCGGGATTTGTTTCAATAGATTAGTTTCTCCTGTGGTTGCTGTAGCCTAGTGGTTATGATCGGGAACTCGTAACCGGCGTATGATGATTTCAAGCATTGTGCCACTAAAGACTCACAGTGTAGAGGGAGCCAATCCACGGTAAATCTATCAATTCTCAATGTCCTCCCGTTGTCGTGGTAGATAGGGGAAGAGTCACTACTCGGAGGTCATCTTCGTCACTTGACCTAGATTCAAAATTGCAAGGCCCGTCGCCAAAAGCCCTCTTGTTGCTTGCGATGTTAATATAACTCTCCCTCTGTATTGTCTAAGGCAGTGGTTCTTAAATTGTGGTCTGTGGACCCCTGGAGATTACCAGCGCTTTTTAAGGGTCCACGAAGGTCTTTCATTTAATGTTAAGATTTCTCTTTTACAGATATTAAAAGTTCTTGCGGGAAAAATTGAATGTAATTCTAGACTAGATCTCTTGATGAACCTTTAAATCCTTTAGACATGTGTTGGGTGTCGGGGGAGAGGATATTTAAAATCTTGGTGTCCACAATGTCACGTACATACATACAGGGGAGTGATTATCAAAGATTTAAAAACCGCTGGTCTAAGGCATTTTGGAATATCTTGGTAATTGTAGAGCACGAAATTTTATACTCGGAAGATAATATAACAGTACTTCAGAATGCAGATTTTTTTTCCCTTTAAAAACCGTTATGTGGAATAAGTTGCGGATAACTTCAAGTGATCTAATGGGAAAGTTAGGAGGATGTACTGACTTGCATGTTCTCAACAGTATTGACTGGCTTAAAATTATAACTATCAATTTTCCTCCAGTGCAATGGTTCTCGAGTTTGCGCATTGTCGAAGTTTTGTAAAAAGGCGTGCCAATTTGGGTGTCATTCAAATCGCTTGATCGTGGCTCAAAATTACCAGGTACATTTCGAATAGCCTTCGTGGTGGGTCGTTACTAAACGAGTGATGGCCGCGATATTCAAATAGTCGTGATCACTAAATCGTCGCTTTTTCTGTTGGTCATATATGAGAGTTCTAATGCCTCTTAAATACCTGTCTCGTAGAAAGGATGATGCACCTTAATTCTATCGAGGCTTGAAATTTTCATGTTGGTGCGAATGGTGTGCCATCTCGGTATTCATCCTCGTCGCTTGACAGTGGTTCAGAATTGGGGTTCCGCCGTCAATATGCTTTATGTGTTACCTAAATAAGATTTTAACAAAGCTCTAGCGCAACATTTAGTAAAAGCTATAAATTAACTTAGTTAAAATTAAATCTGTATGCCTATTTTTTAATCTTCAAAAATGTCCAAGTATTCGACTAGATATACTGTTTCACTAGTCTATTGAGTTGAGAATCCACTTAAAAAAATTTTTTATTTTAAAAATAAAGGAAAGGAACTGCGAATCATGTTAAAATTCGTCATGCGAATGTTAACATTACTTTATGTGAATTTCGCATGATTAATTATTAGGTTATCATGCGAATTTTATTATCTATTAAGAAGTATATATATAATGGATTTGTAATAAAATTCGCATGATACTCAAAATAAATTTGTAATTAAAAAGGATGCAGAAGTAAGATCTGTTCGATATAACATATCTCCTGATTACTTCCCTATTTTTAATAAAATCAAATACCCATACTTCCTATACGTATCCGTCCTTTATCTAAAGTTGCTGTTCACTTCTGATGAAATCTATATAGTTTAAGGAACAAAAAAAATTCAATTTCATACAAATCCGTGCCATTAAAAGTGATTTCTTCCCATCCATATTATATTTAACTACACTGGTGTGTGCAAAACTTAAGCAACAATGTAAAAATTTAGCAGATAGCCATGAAATTGCAGAAAAAGAGGTTTGGAGATCAGTAGAGGGAACACGTAAGTTAGAAACGTCATGCGTATGCAAATATCAGGAACAAAACGTCAGAAGCGATGTGAGCGTACGCAAAACGCGTGATGTCGGCGCGCGCTGCTCAACAGTAGAATGAAATGAAGGACGGAGACGCAATTCACCATATTCTCTGCAAGTGCCAGTGAGTCATTTCGTGAAATATGGCTAGAAGAAATCACCTGGACGACTTCACACGTTGAAGAATGATCGGAAAGCTGGAGGAGGGGCATACTGTCACCAGTGTAGCTGCAGAGTTCGGAATCAACAAAAGTGTCGTTTCGCGCGCTTGGAAAGCGTTCCAAACCACAGGTACAGCTGTTAGAAAGGTTGGTGTGGCCGCCCGAGGACGACAACTGCAGGGGATGACCGATATATCCTCCTGCAGGCGAAAAAAGATCGACAGAAGTCAGCAAGCGCCATTGTTCAGAAACTCTGTACAGCAACAGGTCGACAAGTGTAGCGGTTTACTGTGGCCAGACGCCTTCACAAAGGGGCCTGTTCGCCCGCCGTCCTGAACGCTGCCTCCCGTTGAAAGATGGCCACTGAAGCCACCGTTTACAGTGGGACAGAGAGCACAAAAACTGGACAACTGATCAATGGAGTCGTGTCCTCTTTACGGATGAGAGTCCGTTCAGTACCAGAAGCGATTCTCAACGCGTTTTGATTTGGAGAGAGATCGGGACCCGGTTTTATCCCAGTAACATCAAGGAAAGACATCGTTACGGTGGTCCTGGAGTTCTTGTCTGGGTTGGTATTATGCTGAACGGCGGAACTGAGCTTCACATTTTCGACAGAGGGTCTGTAACCGGGGATCGCTATTGTGAGGAGGTACTTCTTCCCCATGTGCATCTTTTCCGAGATGCCATTGGCCCAGACTTCATTTTTATGGATGACAATGCACGGCCACATCGCACTCTTGCTGTTGAGGAGCTGCTGGAAAGTGAAGATATCACTCGAATGGATTGGCCAGCGTGCTCCCCAGATTTAAATCCCATCGAACATGTGTGGGATGCTTTGGGGAGACGTATTGCCACACGCTTACATCATCCGGAGAACAACTCAAGCAGATGTTGATTGAGGAATGGGCACTCCTACCTCAAGAAATGTTGCACCAGCTGGTTCTGAGTATGCGGAGACGGTGCAAAGCAACCATTGTAGTAAGGGGAGAGCATATACCATATTAAGGAACATCTGCTTGTTGTTCTTCCTGTTGGATAGACAATCATGAGTCACGATAGTATGCGTTCAATAAAGCTTGTTTTTGTTTGATTCCATACCGTATGCGTTTTATTCCTTTTTCAGCGGCGATGCTTTCGTCATCCTTTACGTACATAATACTCTCCCTCATTTCAGAATTTCATGTCTCTCAGATGATTTTTCGTGAAGTTATGGCAATAAACCCACCTGTTGCTTAAGTTTTGCACACCAGTGTATTAAAGAAAAATGCCCTAAATACCTTCTTTGGTATATTTTTGTAACGACACATTACCTTAAGCAATCCATTGCATTTGGAATACAAGAAACTGCACGATGACATTGACCAGATCTTAAAATCCTCAAATGACTCAGTTTTGGACAGTTGAATGCATCTCAACTTTATCTGATCTTGACTGAAAAAGATGGGGTACATCACTGATATTTCTGTATATAAATCTGATGCGAATTTGAGAGGCCTTGCTAACGAACTCGGGGTCAAGTTGCGGGTTTGACTTTTGGTTCCACTAAAGCCGCGTAGAAAACCTGAGCATGTTAAATCTGTCGAGTTCTCACATTAACGTGGTATGGAAATTTGTAGAGAGGGATGTCATATCGACACTTGACCTTGGTCCGAATTATGAGACGAATAGCCCTTGTGTAACTTCGTAGTGTGATGAGTGAGTTAGTGTTTATTAGCGTCACACATTATTAAGCTACACAAGGTCTATTGGAGAAGGACCTCAAAATTTCGAACCACGGTGGCGAGGATGACACCCGAAATGCCACCTTCTCTCCAAACTTCTATACTACGTTAATGTGGGGATTCAACAGGTTTAACACATGTATTAGCCCTTCTATACGGTGGGTCTTCAGTGGCACAGTGGCTCGAACCTATGATTTAACAACGCTGGTGCCGAGTTTTAGTTGACCATGACCACTAAGCTACCACGGTCTTAAAATATTGTACTCGTATCGTTTTAGAATTACGCTGAGTATTTTGGCAACACTTTTTAATTTCAAGATATGGTCAAAATGACATCTGAGTTGGTAATCATCCTTTGGTAAAATACGAATAATGTCAATATGCCAAATCTTCCTAATGATTTTACTAAAAGGCCGAGAAGAATTCTACTCGATTCCTACAATCCTGCATAGCATTAATTTTCATTGCAATTTCTTAGTTGCACACCCACTCTGCTAAATTTAAATTCTTAACTTCTCAAATTTTTTCATTCATTTCTGCCGTTTTCCTGACATCTGGACTTGCCCCGCCCCCTTAGTCTTAAATTTCTTTCTTAGAGATTTGAGCAGCCAATGAGAGTCAATTTCCTCACACGCCAAGATCCAATCAGAGAGCGATCACTCAGCTCTCCACCATGCAACAGAAAACTTCATGAAATCTAGAACTTTTCCAAATGATTGGCTCGACCAATCAGAAGCTATCTACTTCCCAGCATGATAACTTTCACAGTCGCTCTACATCTATTTGTCAGATATGGTATGGAGGCTCACTTCGCGAGCCATATGCCCAGTAATAGCACCGTAGGTAATCATCCTTTCCAATAAATGACAATTCCAACACACGACTCCATCCGGCATATAGAGGTCATTATTTAGCATGAAGGATTTTGTTAGAATCGGGAACCGAATCCAAGAGATCGTGTTGCTAATAAAATATGTCCAAGCTCCAATAGTTGTACAGTCAGCACATAGAACTTGTGGCTGGCGATGTTTCAATTGAACCACAAGTCCTGATTCCTCAGAAGATTTATTGTGCATAAGAATTAATCCACGTTAAGTCTGTCAGTCTTGTCATTGGCGTGATGTGAAAGCTTGGACATTTCAAATTTAATCTGTCACTCGTCTGCGGTTTTAATGGTGTACACAAGGGGAGGTTTGGGGGTTCAAACCCCTACTATATACTAATAGATTTTAAATTTTTAACTTAAAGATTACTTCTAAGCCCTTTCGTCTATTTCTTTTGTTTTAACCCTTTAACAGCCGATTAAAAGTCACGAACGTTTTTCACATAGGCGTGCATATACGGTGTATCGGGAAAGGAAAGGCACAAGTAACAAATTTTTTTCTGTAATAAGTAAGTCCTCCGCAAGCACTTTAGTCATTTTAGTGCATTCCAAAACCTTCGGGATAGTTTTACTGACAGCAGCGCAAAGATAAAAATCGTACTTTGAACAGATGGATATATACGTACGGAGCACTCAACGCATTGGTTGAGCAAGACGGATATACACGCCAATGGCACTTAAGGTTTTAAAAAAAAAAATTTCACCCCTCATGATCTTATTTCAAACTCCTCTACCTTTTCTTACTTTTTCTTCCAAGTGGTTATTTAAAATTTCCTTTCAATAACCGCACGCAGTTATTTTAGAGGTAACGTGTAACGGACTTAAAAATATTATTCTCTTAATCCTTGTTATTAAAAAATATATCCCTTCTCTCCTCGTTCCGTCAAGATGCGGCAGACGGTTGAAAGACGGGCTTTGCTGTCATGGAGATGTGACGTCATTTTCTCTTCGTTTTCCTATGAAAGCGAAACAGAAACTAAATCAACTGGGAGAGTGGTTTCCACCCACCCCTCCACCAGCGTTATTGCGCTGCATTTAATGTGGACTGCTTTTTATTTTTATATGTAACTTCAACAAATTGTTCTCTGTTCAATTTATTATGATGAGTGGATAATAGAGCTATCTCTAAGGTTCCACGTAAATGTGTTACCGTTACCTAGGCTTTAAAAAACCTCTCACCATAAAAGTAGTCTGTTTACGTCACTGTGTAATTCAAAATTACAAATTTTACCACTACTATCCTTCGAGCCATTTCTAGATGTGACATTAATAAGAGCAACTAGTTCTCAGAAAACCATCATAAAAATTCTCATATCGGCATAGCATGAATGGTGAATGCGAGATGCCATCTCAGGTGTCAACCTCGTTAATGAGTAGTGGCTGCAAACAATGAGGTGTTTTAACTGTGGTTAACGGTTCTTCATGATCTACAGAAATAGCCCGAAAAGCTTTCAAAACATCAACACTTGCAAGTTTATAGTTTGCATCAATATAAGAGTTATAATGATTAAGTTCGCTACAAATTAATGACATTGTAAAAAAGGTTTATTCATTCTAAGATAATGCCAGAATCCTAGTTCAACAAAACTTTACTATTGTAACAGACCCATAATGCAATTTCGCGTTGTGAAATGGGATTTAATACTTCACTAACTGGTTACTGATATATAATTGTAGTTTAATTTGTTATACTGCAATAAAAGTTTTGAAAAGGTAATAAAATAAGCATGAGAAGCTGAAAATTCAATACGCTTCAAGAAGCTTTTTTTTTCATTTAATTTGTTTGCCATAGGGTACAATGCCATATTATCCATTGAAATAAATTTCAAACATGGAAACTTTCAGGTGCCTATTGTGGCCACGGTAACTTAGTGGTTACGGTCAAAAAGTGACCGGCGAGTCATTAGTTCGAGCCCTAGTGGGAGGCCGCGGTAGCCTAGTGGTCAAGGTATCGGATCGTGGTAGGCATGTCACGAGTTCCAGCCCAGAACCACAAAAGACCCGCCATGCAGAGTAGCGATGCACGTTAAATCTGTCGAGAGGTCAAACATCCTCACGTTGATGTAGTGTTGTAGTTAGGAGAGAGGGATGCCAGCACTTGACGGTAATTCAAAATTACGAGGTTCGTCGCCAAAAGCCCTCGTGTAGCTGAACAGTGCGACGTTAATATTCACTCACTCACTCACTCATGCAACTGAAAAAGAGCCTTGTAGAAGTCTTGGTGCATATTAAAACTGCTATTGCTCAAAATCCTTCTATTGACGTGGTGCAGTAGTTTGAAAAGAGGGTGCAAGTTCATAGGTCCTTCTCGTCATTTGATTGGGGTTAAAAATTACGTGGTCTATCGCCAATAACCCTCGCGTTACTTTATAAAACAACCTCAACAAGCATTCACTCATTCAATCCAGTGTGGCAGTGGTAGCCTATTGGTGAAGGTAACGGAGTCGTGGCTGGTGTGTCATGAGTTCAAGCCTAGTACCCCTGAAGACCGGCCGTGTTGGGGAGCGATACGCGTTAAATCTGTTGAGGCTCAAACATCGCGAGTGAGTGAGTGAATATTAACGTCGCACTGTTCAGCTACACGAGGGCTTTTGGCGACGGACCACGTAATTTTGAATCATGATCAAGTGACGTGGACGACACCTGAGCTGGCATCACTTCTCCTAACTACCACACCACACCAACGGGAGGACGTTTCAGCTCTCGACATATTTAACGTGCATCGCTGCCCTACATGGCGGGTCTTTAGTGGTAATGGGCTCGAACTCATGACATGACTGCCATGGTCCGATACCTTAACCACTGGGCTACCGTAGCCCCGAGGATCAAACGTCCTCCTGTTAGTGGGATGTGGAAGTTAGGAAAGGGGTGCCAGCTCACTCACTCATTCCCTTCCCTGTCCATTCTACTTTCAGCAGTGACAAAGATCTTGCATTCAAATCTCACCTTCCATGCAGTGAACGCTTTTGGCAGTTGGCTGTCTGACTGACATAGAGAGAACTATAGCCTAATGGTCCTGGTCACAAACTTGTGTCAGCCATTGTTGCAGTAAAGTCGTTGGTTCGAGTCCTGATGCCATTAAAGACCGGCTGATGCTTGATGCTCAAGTTCAAATCTTCACCCCCTCAGGGGGCTCACCTTCCTTAGGTGGGTACGGGTGTCACAATCCCGAGGTAACCTAGTGATCTTTTCCTTTTCCCAAGGGGTTTACTACCTTTGGTAAACACGGGTGTCACGACCCCGGGGTACCCCAGTGATCCTTCTCTATTTTCGACCCTCCATCTTGTCATCCAATTTCTTCTTTTCCCGTCCAGACCACAGACCTATGAATGTTTGGCGCAGTATAGCCAAAACTGGCTCTTGCACCATAAAACACCAAACTCATCTCAACTCAATTCAAAATCCTCACGTTGTTGTTATATAAATATGTGCAAAAGGGGGTGTCAGCTCAAGTGCCGTTCTCGTCAGTTGAGCTATGATTTAAAATTGCGAGTAACACAAAGAATAGCCTTCATGGTTCTTCTAAATGCGATGTCAATGTGAAGTCAATCAGACCGACTCAATAACCGCACTCAATTGAGAATGTTATTGAGAAATGATCATATGACGAGGTCATCGCCCAATCTGGCGCCACATCTTCTCCATATCCACCCCACACAAAAGTGAGGACATTGTGCCCCGCCACAAATTCAAAGCTAACTTGTTACTACTCAAAGTGTTAGATCTCAATAGAAGCAGCAATCAAATATGACAAACTTCATAATACATGCAAAATAGCTGAATAAAAGCAAGGCTAGTTTAAATACAAATAAAAGTTTAAAAACTTAATTGAAAGGAATTGTGAAAGATTTAGAACAGTCAACAAAAATGTACCAAAACTTGTAATAATACCTCAAAAAGGTATTAAACTCAAATTGATTATTGGTTTACATAATTTTATATTTTGACAGAAAAAATCTGTGAGCTCAGGATGCATGATTTTATCTTCATTAACGGTGGCCGCGGTAGCCGAGTGGTATAGGCATCGGATCGTGGCTTGCCTTGTCACGAGTTCGAGCCCAGTACCACCAAAGACCCGTCGTGTAGGGCAGCGATGCACGCGCAAAATCTGTCGAGAGCTGAAACGTCCTCCCGTTGGTGTGGTGTGGTAGTTAGAAGAGGGGGTGCCAGCTCAGGTGTCGTCCACGTCACTTGACCATGGTTCAAAATTACGTGGTCCGTCGCCAAAAGCCCTCGTGTAGCTGAACAGTACGACGTCAATATTCAATCAATTATCTTTATTAACATTGAGCAATCAATCAATCAACCACAAGATATGAAATCCTCCATAAAATACGCTACATATGCTAGAGATTATAACTTTTCCAATACGTACGTTATATGAAGAATGTAAATATGAGTCGATCGATTGATTGTAAATTAACTTCGCGCTTCGCAGTTACACGAAGACTACTGGTGACCGTTTGAATCCTGGTCAAGTGTCCAAGATGACACCCGAGCTGGCACCTTAATCTCCAAACTTCTACAAGACACCAAGGTCAAAATTTAGAGCCTAGACAGAACAAACATCCTTTACATCGCGAGTCTTTAGTGGCACTGATACTCGGTACTTTCGTATTATCGCAACCTATTGGCGATATTATATGAAACGAAGCACATGGTTTCCAACTCAGCGCGTAAGACACATAGAAAATCCGGCTTGTCAAGTTGACGAGTTATTAATAGAGTTGGCGATCGTTGTGATAATACGTAAGTACCTGATACTCCAACCCGATTAAATAGAAACAATGCCATCTATGAGCACCTACAACGGCCAATTAACGTTTTGGTACATAATGTTGAACTACGCATTCTCAATCAAGCAATCATCTGTGCTCAAAATAAAAATTATATGAAATCCCAAACACATACCTTTTTTAAATATATGTTTATAGGACTCCCACTTGTTTGCGCAAAAATACAATTTCAGATAGGGGATGGAGGATCTTTTATTGATACATATCCCTGTGACGTGAAGAAACGTGATATGTTTATAATTGGAAATACTTTGCCTAACTTTAAATCGAGTTTGTTTTAATTGTTGATGCAATATAGTATTTAACCATGAAACATAACTATAGTTTAAATCCCCCATTTTCTGTTACATGGAACATAGAAAACTTTAATATGTGCCCTTTGAATTATCAACAAAAAATCAGCAGCCCGTCTTTCGTGGTGCAAGCACTCGGGGGGACACGGTGGAAACTGATACTGTACCCCAAAGGCCTTCCCTGCCCAGATTATATGTCCGCCTATCTATTACGAGAAACTTACCATCACAAATTTGAAAAAATAATTGTAGATCTGGAATTCACGCTAATATGTACCCACATGGAAAAGAGCACAAAACTATGCAATGTCTCCTTCGGGGAAGGAAACTACCATGGAGTGTCGAAACTTCTTAGAATTAGATACAGAAATGGTAAATACATTTTCTCGTGTAAAAAAATAACTCTAATCTGCCGTATCACTTCTAGAGATGAAGTATCTTTGCATAATAGTTCTGATTCACTTTACCTTTCTAATCATCTTCTGCTCTTGTTTAAAAGCTCATACCTTGCTGATATCGTCATAAATTGCCGAAAAGAAGAATTTCGTGTCCACACAGCCATAATTATGGCCCGATGTCCCCAACTGTTGGATCATTTACATTTCGTAAACAATACTTCTTTCCCACGAAAAGCCGAAATCTTTAAATTCGAGATTTCCGTTTTTAAGCATTTGTTGAAGTATATTTATACCGGTATAATCTCGGTTCCATTGCACAATTTACGAGTAAAACTGTATGAAGCGGCATATTTGCTCGACATGGAAGATTTAACTGAGACAATGGACAGCTTACCGGATATTTCTTCCATTAATACTGCTTTCAGTACAGAACAGTGCTATTTCACTTGGACCATCGAGAAATCGCATCTGCTGAGACAGAGATCGTTGATCAGAATTTTACAGTTCAATACCATGTACTTCCACGATTTGTTCATAACTCTTCAAATCAATCCAGTTCCGGAAGGCATCCAAGAAAATCTTTCTGTTCATTTCGGTTTAAACAGTTTCAACGCTAATCGTCCTGTCTTTTTGTGGTACAAAATATTTTTGAATGATACTCAAGGGAACAGACTGTACTGCATCCACCGAAAGGGCTCTTTTGCAAACGATGGAACATGGTTAGGAAACAAATCTTTCGATTTCGAAATGCTTCCAGACGAATTTGTTCTAGAGTGCCATATTGAGGTGTCGGATGACACATACACTTCCCAAGTCAGAACCACGATAGATGATTCGTCCCCTGACTGGGAGCTCAACTGCCGATACTACCGCAGTACTTTTCAACTATCTAAGGATATGAACAGACTGTTAGAAAGTAGAAAATTTAGTGACACAATTATCCGTTGCAAAGATCAAAAATTTGCTGTACACCGAGCCATTCTGGAGGTTAGATCCGCCTTCTTCAGGAAACTTTTCAAGCAGTTCGAGATAATCAATGGCCGCATGACAGTTAACCCTATATCACCTTATTTACTGCACTGCGTGATTGTATATGCTTACTCTGGCATGATAAAGATTACAAAACGCAAAAAATTGATTAATCTACATAAATTTGCAATCGCTTTGGATATGCATGCTCTGAAACAAAAATGTGCTTCTTGCTTGCATAAAGAAAAGAAATCCATTTCTCTTAAACGAAATTTAGGCTGAAAAACTTGTTTTATAAAAGAAGCTTATTTAGATTTGTTGTCTTTTTATAAATTATATTTTATTGGGTTATAGTTTATAATATATGCAGTAGAGGAAAATTTTGGAAACGGAATCAAGAACTTGTAAAATAAATTCTGATTGTTTATATATTTTTTGTTAGAAGGTGTTATGTATTTTTTTTTTACCAATATTATCTTATTGTGAACTATTTATAGTGACTTGTTATTATTCTGTAATTGAAAGTAGCAATTATTTATCAGACAAATTTCATAACATAAAATGCTCAGTTTTAATAAAGTTTCCTTAAAAAAAATTAGTTCTTCCTTTTTATCATTTGTTTTCATTCATGTAACCAGTTAACTATCTCGAAGTACTTGGAAAATGTGCATCTGATTTGCGTCGCACGTATTAAGCGAAGGTGAGCACAAACGCGTTAAACACAGTACGTGTTAATGGATTAAGTTGTGATGAAATATGGAATACGCGTGAGTAGTGAAATTAAATTGTAATGAAAGGACTTCTTATTTCTCGCATTCATTTATTTACTTATACTATAATTTAGTTTCCATATGAATAAGAAAAATCTGCTGTCGGATCAGTGAATGAGTGAATATTAACGTCGCACTGTTCTGCTATTCGAAGACTTTTGGCGATGGACCTCGTAATTTTGAACCATGGTCAAGTGACATCTGCTGTTGGAGACTGGCATTAAGTAAAGTATGAGTGTACGCATTGCATAATGGAACTTTATTAGTTGATCCCCAATATTGCGATTCATTCAGAATATTTTTAGAAAAATGTGCACATCTTCATGTAGAATTAATTACCTTTTGAAGATGAAGGTACATAAACACATAATCCGGGATATGGTTCGGCAATCAGATGGGTAGTTTCAAGTGTAACTCGTCAATATATTGTTGGTGTCTTCGATCAGACAATATACTGTGCCACTTAATGTATAAGCTAAAACATATGAATCTAATTCCTCGGTAATGACTAATAAAAGTCAGCAATACATATACGAAAAAATAAATCATGCTTCACACCAGGGGTGGGTTAATAGCGACTCGTAAACAGTTTATTTTTTGAGACCCACGAAGACAGTCAAAAAATCAAATATAGAGAAAATACTCTATATTTGGGTCTCAGTATATATTTATGGGCAAAGTTTTCATTGTATGAAGATTAACAAGGGTAAATATAAAGGCAAATTGGCTGACATAAAAACTTGCAGGCTGTGATGAGTTTCAACAAGCAATCTTTCAAAATTTCAAAAAAAAATTGCAAGAAAGTGGGATAGGGTACATCTGTCTCATTAAACTGATTCTAAACCAAAATGCCCTTGCAATTACAGATTATATGAAATTAGAGCAATAAATAAATTGAATAAAACTGTCACTGTTTTACTTGTATTTATTTTTATGGTACAATGTATACCTTTTGTAATAGGAAAC
>BMAV01001301.1:175427-195492 GCA_019973955.1 Trichonephila inaurata madagascariensis | reverse complement strand
ACTTTTACACTAAAGCTACAGTACGACTTTAACATCTTATGTGCCACGACGTATATAAACGTCTCTATCAGCCAAAACATTAAACTTCTGAACGTATATATACGTCTTTCCGAAGTACGATCTCTTCTGTGCACTGCTATCCATAAAATTATTCCTAAGGCTTTGGAATGTAGTAAAAGGACCTTGACAGTCTTTGCAAAGAATTTACTTATTTTAGAGGATTTTGCTCTTATTTATTCCTTTCCCTCCAAAAAAAAAACCTATCAAAATTCGCGCGTCTACGAGGAAAACCGTGACATTGGGGACCAAAACGCGTACTTTTTAATAGGCATTTAAGGAATTAATTATAAACCGTACACAAATCATTAAGATAATTGTTGATACAAGCCCATGGGGTCACTGGTAATTATCAAACTTGTTCTTAACTTAGTATTGTTAAATTAATAATAAAATACAGTGTACAGTACAGATACTTTTATAAGTGTATTATATCAGTAAATGTATATTTTATATTTTATTATGTCAGAAAGTATTTTGTTTGCTTACTTTCAGTTAATTAATAATGTTTTGAATAATCTTTAGTTTTCAACTTTTCAATATGCTCGCGCCCCCTTGTAGAACTATCACGCCCCTCAAAGGGGGCGCACCCCACAGTTTGAGAAACGCTGTATTACAAGCTAAAATTAAAAGAAAGCTCAAAAAACACTCCCAGGAAACATGGAAAAATAGACTCTTAGCTCTAAGCACTCAAGATAACAGCTTCTGGAATATTAAAAAATATTTCAAACACAAACGCGTTGATATTCCTGCACTAAACGCTGCCTCTGGTGTCGCCATTACCGATGACCAGAAAGCAAATCTCATTGCCAATACACTTCACACAAAACACTAGACCAAACAATCACAACACCACGATTGACTGACGTCACGAACACTCTTGAGAACTTTTGGGGGGGGGGGGGGCGGGGCGGGGGGGGGGCGGGAATTTATTGATGAAGGCCGAGACTTCATCAATAAATTAAAGATAAGAAAAACTCCAGGAAAAGATAACATCACCAATCAAATGATTCGGAATTTCTCTCTTAAAGCTATAATTATTTTAACTTATTTAATCAATAAAATTCTAACTCTTAGGCCTTTTCCAAAAAACTGGAAAACTGCAGTCATTTTCCCAATTAAAAAACCTGGAAAAAATAGTAATCAGCCTCAAAGTTATAGGCCAATCTCTTTATTTTCCTCACTCAGTAAAATTACTGAGCATATCATCCTTAATAGAACAAATTCTTTCATTTCTGACTCTAATTTAATCAATCCGAATCAATATGGTTTCACGAAATAACTTTCTACTAACCACCCACTGCTAAGGATTACGGAAAAAATTTCCTCGGGATTTCAGAGAGGCAGATCCACTGGAGCTGTCTTTCTGGATATTCAAAAGGCATTTGACCGTGTCTGGATCAGTGGGCTTATTTACAGATTGATTAACTATAATTTCCCTCCTTCTCTTATCCATATCATTAACTCCTACCTTCTCAATAGATACTATCAGGTCAGAGTCAGTAACACCCTTTCTGACACTCATTACATAAACATCGGCTACCCACAGGGTTCTTTATTAGGAACAATTTTATTTAATTTGTACATTAACGACATGCCCACACACCCACAAACAATGGTAAATCTTTATGCTGATGATACCTGTATCACGGCATGTTACAAGAGCCATGACACTATTACACTCGCATTAAACAGACACCTCTCTCTCCTGGAAAATCTCTTTAATGACTGGAAAATCAAAATTAATGTAGATAAAACTGTTGCAGTACTTTTCACCAGGAGGAGAAAATCATGCACACTACCCACGCTACACTCCAATGGTCTCAGAGTACTAAATACTTAAGCGTCATATTGGACAGTAAATTAACTTGGAAACAACATATTGTTACGTAGATCCGAGGGTTCGTGGATTTTATGCAAAACAATCACAAAGAAAATAAACAGTTCTTTAAGAGCGATGCGAATTTATTACCAAAAATCCAATCCTTTAAAAACAGGATTCAGCAGCAATATTCACAGAGTAAATCTCCGAAGGTCTTCACACCTTCAACAGCAATCAAACACAATCACCAGTGTTTAAAAATACACGTAAGTAAAGATTATTCACAAGCACAGACGAGCGAATCACTAATCAGAACAATCCTCATTACTCGCTGGTTTAATCCAGAATCCTCGCCGTACCGGCGAGCATCTTTTTATAGGCGTGACAGAAACTTCCAGAAATATAACAGTTCGTGTCACATTGAACGTGACACTAGTGGAGAGATCTACTACTTTCTAGAAGATTCCCGAGGGTTCCGAACTCGCCAACATGGTCGCCAAAAATGATGCCAACTTGGCTCTACCGCCAAGATTTCGCCAAGTTCTCATTGGATCGCCATTATAACGTAAGGGGGGCATTGCTTGTGAATGGTACAATTTTAACATAAAATAAACATAACATAGAGTAATATAAATGCATTAAACACTCAAATATACAAATTATTTGCACTATTTACACAAAATTCGTAACAATATTTTACACGCAAGAAATAAGTTCCGGTTCGCGCTTAGATTAATTTACCCCTTAATAAACCGAAATTCTGAAATAACTATCTCACAAACAAGGTACTTCTCTACACCGCTGTTTTGCGGCCCATTCTCAGTTATGCAGCAGATTCTAATATTAAAATCCTAGAAATCGCACAGAACTCTCTTATTAGGAGTATTGTCAGATCTGTCAGGTACATTAGAAATTCTTTAATTTACAAGGATCTAAAAATACCTGCTTTCAAAACTTTTATTCAAAATCTTACCAGGAAATTCTTTAATGACATCCCCCATACCAATAATCTGAATCTAATTGATATTCAAAACTATGTACTAAATGATAAGATTAAAAGGCCTAGGAGAATTCTCCTTGACTCGTACAATCCCCCCTAATTATTTTGCTGTTTATTCACCGGTGGTGAATGATCCTCTCGCTACCTGCTAAATTTATTTTTTATTAATTTTTAAATTTTTTACTTTCTTATAAACTTTTTTCTGCTGCACCCACCAGGATAGCCCTTTTTATCCCATTCTGTTAAATCACCCCAACTTCAGGGCAGCCAATAGAGAGCTTACTCACTGGCTTCTGTCAACCAATCCCAGTACTTTTTCTCCACAACTCAGTTCCTGCCAAAACTCATCTGGACTTTTCCCGCCGAAACCGTGAAGAACCGTCCATGACACTGACGTCATTCCTCTGTATTTCCTAGTCGGCCAATCGGATTGCCTCTACCCAATATCTCCCAGGAAAAATCTGTTTTTCCATTCAGGACATCCAAATTGCAGGCGCCATTACATATCAGATAGGGGAAAGAGAGGATCAGCTTTGATCCACATTCCCAAGACGTCCAACGAAACAAAAAAACGTTCGGATCTCGGCAACTGTTTTATCGGCTTTATATAAAAAGCCAGTTTCTCTTTTTTTTTACAACATCCAGTGGGTTTTGGTGGTGAGATATTTGGGCCTACACATAGATAGCCGCTTAACATACAAAAAACACATCGACTATCTAGCAGACAAATTCTGGGGTAGAATTCATTTAGCCATTTCCCTTGTAGGGAGAAGGTGTCACCTCTATCCCTAAAAAATAAAGTTATCCTTTACAAGCAGATTTTGAACCTAGTGATCACTTATGCTGCTCCCGTCTGGGGGGCTGCAACCACCACTCACATGAAAAGAATTCAAGTTATCCAAAATAAAATTCGCATCATTAGGAATGCACCTTGGTATGTTCGCAACGATGTAATACACAGCAATCTACATATGGAGCCAATGGCGCACACAAGGGGGGTGTCCTAGGGGTCCGGACAACCCCCATAGCCCTTGATTTTTTTTCCGATTCGTTATACTCCTGTGTATATAGTACGTAAAATTTAATTATGTATTTGTTATTAATAATTAATTTTTTATTTAATGCTAATTATTTATTCAATAATTAATTTCGTATTGTTTTTGTCCCCGAATATGCACAAAATCAAAAGAATATGTTAAGTGGCGTATTGGAGCATTATACCAAAATGGTGGACTTTCGACCCTGGAACTCCTCCCCTCCCCTTCCTTTGAAAAATTTTTGTGTGCGCTACTGGATATGGTACATAATGGACTAAATTCGTGTGACGTTTAGTCACATGATAACTGAGCCACGTGTTTTTGGACAATCAGTTCATAAATTAATGCGACGTCATAGTTATATCATAAATATAATCAAGCGTTTCCAGCCAATTAGTTCATGTGCTTCACTGTTGTCAACTTTTGCTTTTTGCAGGAACTTTCTTTTAAAAAGTACATATTTGTCAACGATATAAGAATGCACTTAGTTAAACAAAATGCACTTTATTTAAAAGTATTCGTATAATGTAAGTATTTTTTTTTTTTTTTAAATTTTGAAAACTGTTTGAAGAATTTTAACACGTGAACTCTTTACCCAATCATATCAAAGTTTAAATGTTATCTGAACTTTTCAAGTTGAACTAGTAAGTCAATTTTTAATCAATGGGGAACACGTGATTATCGTTATCATGTGACCATCATGAATTTAGTCTATTTTGTCATAATTCTTTGATCATTAAGCAGCGTTATTACTTTAAAATAAGCAAATCCCAAAATAAATAATGACAAAAATAAAATAAACTTTTACAGAGTTACAACAAACGTTAAATAAATAATAACTATGAGAGAATTTAAGTATGAGACCTATTAATTTAACAAATTTATATCCCTGGGAATTAATTTTCTTTTTAAAACCAGCAAATATTTTCAAAATTTCCTTTTCGTGCTGTGTAAATATAAAGAGAGAGAAGCTTGTTTCTCATTGCTTGGGGAACACAATTTCTCTTTTTGGATTTCTAATTTTCTTTAACGACACTTGTCACATTAAATTTCAACAAGTAAACATGAGTGTTTTCACACAACAAAAAACTCTTTATATTCCAATCGTTAATCTCAAAACAGGAAAGCATTCATGAAACGGCAGTTTTTCCTAACATGAAGAGAAATTATCTCTAGAGGGTCTTAAATACTGAATAATTTAGAGAAGTTTTTTTAACCAGAGAAACGTGTGATTTATTTATACATTATTTAGATGTTAAAGGAGATCTCTAGATGAATTTAAGTGACACAGATATTTATAACGAGCTATTTCAATCAGTGGCGCACACAAGTGGGGGTCTTAGGGGTCTGGACCCACTCCCTTCCCCAAAGCCCTTGATGTTTTGTCCAATTAATTATAATTCTAAGTATATAGTACTTAAAACTTAATTATTTGTTATTAATGTTTTAATTAATGCAAATTATTTATTCAATAATTAGTTTTTCACTGTTTTTTGTTCCCGAAAATCGACAAAATCAAATGGAGCATGATACAAGAATGGTGGACTTTCGACCCGCCCCCCCCCCCCCCCGAAAAATTCCTGTGTGCGCTACTGCATGGAGCCGATTTCTAATTACATCACTTAACTTTCTGGAACTGTTTTTAAATCTATTGAATCTCATGACAATGCAATTATTAGAGCACAAACACTGTTTACTTATCCACACCCTAAAATTAATTATGCATACTCTTCTAAGAAGTGGAGAAACCCTCTCCGCACCCCATAACACACCTTTCATACCCAGAATCAACACACTCAGCTTCTGCAATGCATCTAAGACTCGGTTCAATGGGGTGAACTGTCACCCTACTGATTGATTGCCTTCGGCCATCCCGATTCCTTCTTGCCTCTTCCTCCCTTTCGAACCCACCTGCGTTCTGCTTCGAAAGAATGCTCGTAAATGGGGTTACGTCATTCCTCCCCAATTATGTGGGAATCCTCCTGATTTGTCCATTTTTTCACATCATGGTTGATCTTTTTCATCCAATCTACTGGGAATAAGCGCCTTCGGCACCCACGTACATATAATTTTAGTTTACTGTATTTTTTTACTAAATGCATTTATTTTTCAACTTCAAGTAGACTTTCAAAATTCGCAAATAAATTCATATTTTTAAGTTTCTTTTTAATCAATCATTAAATTTCTTTTAAAATGAGCAAGTTTATCAAATCATGCTATCTCACTCATCAGATAAGAGATAAAAGCCCTGACGGGCTAGGTGCTCCCAAAAAAACCAACCCCGGCTATCAAATAGGATAAGAAATTTAACTGCAGTATAGTTTATTGCAGATCTTATATATATATAGTGAAAATTCGCGCTTCCGCAGTAGTAAATCTATCGGGTATAATTCTTTTTAACACGATTTTATTAATTTCACCTGTATGCAACGGAATCTTTGAACTCAATTTTTATCCACTTTAAAAGGTCAAATTAATTCGAAATTTTGCACACTTGTCAAGGACCACGCGCGATGACAATACAATAATTTAATAATTTTGTTCCATTGTCCTGATCAAAATCATCAGGATTAATGATTTTCCATTTCCAGATTGGTGACTAAAAGATTAAGTTACAAACCTAAAGCGAAAATGCTCATGGTTAATACAATTACAACAAACATACAAAAAGGTGTTCTTTATACGAAAAAGGGAAGGATGTGTTGTGGATGATACTGCATTTTGCAAACCAGCACTGATAAAATGCCAATGGGTATTCCAGATTCTAAAAAAAAATGATGCATTTAAGATTATAATTCATCAATGAATAAAAGATAGTTTCAAAAACGAAAAAAACACACTTTTATTGTAGATCAAACTAAAAAATGAAAAATAAGTTATAGTTAAAAAAAAAACCAAAAAACCCGCTTTTACAGTTAATCGATCTAAAAAGTAAATAATTCTTAATATAAGAATAAAATGATTATCGAACATAGTGTAAGGGGTCTATTCGCGAGCCGAGAAAATTGTCATTATGGTAAGAGTGGGGTGCTTTTTGTACTCCATTTTTACACTCTGTATTTCAGAATAGAACTAGAGTAAGAAATTATAACATTTGATATTGAGCACTCCACGCTTTTACCACAATGACATTTTCTCGTTAATCCTTTTATTATTATATTAAGAATTATTTACTTTTTAGTTCGATTAATTGTAAAAGCGTGTTTTTTAGTTTCTTTAAAAAATTTATTTCACTGGCAGTTAGTAGAGAATTTCCCTTATTCTACTTTAAATAAATGAATTATTTAAACACGTCTCGTTCGATGAAATTCATAGAAAACTCGAAATTTTTTTCGCAAACTGTTGTACTTATATTCCACAAGCATTTATGTAAAGATTTTATACCTGAATCGATAATCAGTCTATTGCGTCAGATTTATACCATCTGTCTATTGCAGATACGAGAATAGCAAAATTACTTATGAATCTTATTGTTACTAAAAATCAAATGACCAAGAAATAGCTCCCTGCAGTGGCACACACAAGGGGGGGGGGGGGGCCTCGGGGTTCGGACACCCCCCATAGCCCTTGATTTTATTTTCGATTGGTTATAATTCTTTGTGTATATTACGTAAAATTTAATCATGTATTTGTCATTAATAATTAATTTTATAAATCAATGCTAATTATTTATTCAATACTTAATTTCGTATTGTTTTTGTTCCTGAAAATCGACAAAATCAAAAGAATATGTTGGGCGGCGTATCGGAGCATAACACCAAAATGGTAGACTTTCGACTCTGTACACCCCCCTTGAAAAATTTTTGGGTGCGCTACTTCTTGCTCCCTATGTAGGTTTTTTAAGACATATGATAAGATTTTTCACGGAAACTGCAGTATATTTTCCAATAACAGAAAAATGAAAAAATTGAGAGATAATATAAACTTTTCAATAAGAGTAAAGTTCGCAACACTATACAAACCAAGGAAAGAATTAAGGGGGATTCTGAACAAGTTCGAAATTATTTTCAACTGAGTTTCCCTGATTAGTTATTTTGCAACCTTTTATATTTATATCGTAAATGTGGGTTTGATTGATTGAATATTAACGTCGCACTGTCCAGCTATACGAGGGCTTTTGGCGACGGACCACGTAATTTTGAACCATGGTCAAGTGACGTGGACGACACCTGAGAGCTGGCACCCCCCCCTCTCCAAACTACCACACCACACCAACGGAAGGACGTTTCAGCTCTCGACAGATTTAACGTGTATCGCTTCCCTACACGGTGGGTCTTTAGTGGTACTGGGCTCGAACTCGTGACAAGGGAAGCCACGATCCGATACCTATACCACTCGGCTACCGCGGCCACTCGTAAATGTGGGAGAAATTATCACAAGTTCGGCTTGCATGATGGCCATGATTCGAGGGCCCCAGTACACCGAACAGCCTAGCCCATTGGTAGCTACACCACTGGGTTAGATAAATTTTAGAAAGCCCTCTCCACTGATGTTATGTTCTAGCACAGGGGTGCCCAACCCAAATAACCTTGAGAGCCACTTTGGAAAAACATTATAATCTCGCGGGCCGCACATAAAAATATGTGCCTTTATATCAGATTTGGAAACAAAAAAAATATTTATTGGAGTGAAAATTTAAAACAATGAATTATTATTGTTTTCATTATTTTTCATGCATACATACATAGATAATATAATAATGCTTATATAATATAATAATGCAATGATCAAATAATGTTTAAAATATTACAGTTGCCATTTTCTTGAAAATTACGATGTTCCTTTTGAATTGATCTCTCGTTACTCGTTGTTGAAATTTGATTGTGCTGTCATTCGCAAATGATTAAATATACATTGCCCTTTATCTTAACAGTCCTGAATATTTTTTTTTAAACTTTAAAAAACATCTCTGACTGCCTCTTGCTTTTTGGCCACTCCAAACAGAAAAGGAGGAGAAACGAAAGTCGCACACATAGAGAATCGTGTACCATCCATAGTAAAGGATATACATAATGCAATTCGAAATTTATTAAAAAAGTAATTTACTATAGTAAAATCAAATATAACTCTGATTGATGAAATATAAATCTATTTTATAATCTAAAGGACATTTCTACTATCAAAAAGGATTTATTTTAAAACAAGAACCAGTAACAGGCAAATACATTGAAGATATATTTAAATTTCCCCTCAAATAAATTTCAAAATAAAAAAAACTTTAAAAATCTGATATTTAAATTTTTTTTAAAAAGAGTCGGCGGGCCGCAAATTACGTACTGGCGGGCCACATGCGGCCCGCGTGTTGGACACCCCTGTTCTAGCACAATGATTTTGAATGATACATGGACATGTTTTTAGTTACATCCCACAAGCTGTGGAAAAAAACTCAACAAGAGGCATATGCTGCTAGCACATTCGACAAGAAAATGATTGAATGTACGCAATTGGGAGACTGTTGATAACTAATGAACATAGCCCCTAAAGGCAAACAACCCTCTAGAATTTACATATGTATATTGATAGAAAACATTACATCAGCGTTTTAATGCCAGCACCATTGAAATTAATTTTCAGCATTGAAAAATTACATTAAAAAAAACCACACAAAAACAGGTTTGACTGTATTATATACAAGGTCTGTTCAAAAAGTATCAAATCTCCAATTTTACTGAACAATGGCCAATTTTATGGAACAACTGCCACTGTACAATGGGTTGATTGAATATTAACGTTGCACTGTTTAGCTACACGAGGGCTTTTGGCGACGGACCACGTAATTTTGAACCATGATCAAGTGACGTGGACGACACCTGAGCTGGCACCCCCCTCTCCTAACTACCACACCAACAGGAGGACGTTTCAGCTCTCGACAGATTTAACGTGCATCGCTGCCCTACACGGCGGATCTTTAGTGGTACTGGGCTCGAACTCGTGACAAATTGTACAAGTGGGAGGTGACAGCTTAACGCGAACGCTTGAATTTTTTCCCTTTGTTCCAGTGTACCAGTTGTTTCTGCAGGCAGTCAAGTGAGATGTTGTTATATGTGTTCATCAGATTTTTATTTCTCTAAAGATAACTGAATGACTTGAGCAGAGGTGCTAAATCGAATATTTTATCAAAAGCTTGGTGATTTTCTAAGTGACACAATTCACAGGATTCAGCAAGTGTTTGAAGATATGTGGGTCTCACAAATTAAGGAGGGTTTTAACCAATTCAAAAGTAGACGCATGTTGGGAGAGAAAGAAGTGTTCTGGGAAACCAAAAATCACTCGAAATACAGCTGTTATTGAAAAGTTGGAAATTCTGATAATGAATCATCATTCTTTAAGTGTACAAGAGACTGCTGAACAAGTTGAGATAGGTAAAGGTCCTCCACATGCAATTTTGCATGATCGTGTGAAGAGCGGCTGATAAATCTATTCCCAAGCTTCTGTCATTGGAACCGAAAAACTTCGTCTTTCAGTTGCACAGGACCTACTGGACACGTATCAACACTGAACCTGTCTCCAGACTTCTGGCTGTTCCAAAAGATAAAAATGCTGTTGAAAGAACCCCATTTTCAGAGTTGATACGAGATAAAGCAGAATGCAATAGCAGAGTTGAAGAACATTCCAAAAAAGTATTCTAGAAGTGTTTTTGGCAGTGGTAGAAATGCTGGGCCAAAAAAGTGTGTGAAGGCACAAGGCTTTGACTTCAATTAGGATCTTAATCCTTCAAAGTAACTAAGATTTTTTTTTCTAGCCAAAGACGGTCTAACCTTGAACAGACTTTTTATTTTGTGAATTTCTTTTCCAAATATATACATCTAAACAATATACTTTAAGGTAATCAAAACTTAAATTTCAACATTTTTTAAAAAAAAAAAAATCAAAACATTTAATCTACGCATATACTTACATTAATTATTAATATTAAATAAAGAAGCATTCACAAGGGATTACTTAGAACTTTATTTATTAAGAATATTTAAAAATAAAATTCTATGGAATATACAAGTATTAGAAGAATAAGTATTCAAAGACACAAAATGTAGTAAAAAATTACTTCAAAGTTTTTTGAGCCACATCTATGCAGCACTTGGGTTTCATTTCATGTAAACCATCAACATGTTTCATTGTATAATTAGTGAGACAGTCGAAACATTTCAAGATATATCTTTCTTTTCAAACTTGATGCAATACATTAACGCTTATATTTTACATCAAACAAAACAAAACTATTTTGCATGTATTTTTTTAAAAAAAGAAGGAAATCAAAAACAATTCAGAAAAATATTAACTAAAAACTGCTTCTAAAATAAAATTATGAATGATTTTAAATTTCTGTTCCTAATTCAGATAATTTATAATTACTTTCCATGTTATAATCTAGTCTAATTTTAGCAAACCACTTATTAATTTACAAAATGAAGTTTGTGTATTTATGTTGTAAGCCCTGCCATTCACTAACTCAACCAACTTTTGGTTGGATATAAAATACAGCCAGGAAGCTAAATTTATAAATTCAAAATGAAATTAGTCATAACTCTCAAAATTCAAATGATAAATCGCTGACATGGGGTTAAACATTAATTACATACATTAATTTTTTTTAATGTATACATTAACTTTTTTAGGTCCATTAATCCCTCTAAACACAATTTTTTTAGGGTATAGGGTAAAATAATCAATCCTTCAAAATTTTGTTACAGAATATGAATTTATATGTAATATACAAGAGAATACAATACAATTTCAGTTGATTCCTTTTAAACATTTCTAATGTTGATAAAAGTAGTGAAACTTCCCCAGGAAAAGAAATATACATTTATTGTATTAATTTATAAACATATGCATTAGAAAAAGATTAAATGAAAAAGAAATCAAATGATTTTTTAGATTATTCACAGCATAAATATAAATTAAAATAATAGGGAGGAAAATGCTGCAAAAAATATATTTATACATCATAGTAAAGTCCTTTATAAATGAAAAGTTTTATTCCATCAAGTTCTCCAGAAGTTAGGATTCTGCTGTAAACGCCTTTGGAAATTGAGATACCATTGTTGAACGGTACTTATTGGAACATAAGTTTCGGAAGTGCTAGCTGTAATTTGGTTTGGAGTAATAGCAAAAGAACAAATATAGTTAACAAAGTTTTCAAGCATTTTGTTGGTATATTCCATGAAAGAGTCCACATTGGATGGAGTGCTGGTCGTAATGGGAGTCTGCAATTCCAATTGTTGCAGGGGTTCTATTGAAACACCTATTTGTGCCACATGAGAAATTGGTTGCACACCAAATGGAGTGGTCATATTTGAATCTAAACAATAAAACATATATATATATATTTATTGTTTGTAATATTCTATAGAGGATATATGAGAAACAAGTAATATAGAAGAAAAAAAATTAAAGTCATTTCCTCAGAGAAAATTTTATTTGTTACTTTTCATTAAATAATTATGACTAATATAAATATGCATATACATATAACAGGATCACAGCATTGTGACAAAATAGAAAACTATTTACCTTGCAGTTTTGCATTTTCCTTTCTATATATGGAGTTGGACTATTATTTTTGTTTGTTACTATTTATTCATTAATTAAATTTAGTTATTCCAATAAAATAGTACAGTAAAAAGAAATCACATTCTCAGAAATTAGGCCATCCCAGGTGGGATTCGAATCCACCATCTTTGGATTAGAAGACCAACCTGCTACAGGAACACAACAAATGATTTTTTTATATATGGTGTTGAACTATTGTTTTTGTTGGTTACTATTTATTCATTAATTAAATAGAATTAATTATTAATATTTAAAAAAACTGTATTAACATCAAGTGTCATCCATTACAAGTTTAAAAAAATATGTTTGAACTTAAGTTGATGAATAAAAAGTATTTTATTAACCATTGAAAATTTGTGAATAAGATATACATATAGAGGGAGAGTGTGAACTAATAGTAGGAATTAAAAAATAAAATGAGCACTTTTAAAAAATGAATGAAAATATTAATACATCAATGTTTTGTAGACACAAAACCCAGTAGATTGTGTAGAAAATTGCAAACTACAAGGATCTTTGAACATTCAATCAAAACTTTTTAAAGTCAAATAAAAGAAATCATTTTGTCAAAATATTGTATAGTATTATAAAATATTCACACCTATCTTGATTGAAGATAGGTGTGAATAGGGTGCTTGGGGAGGGAGCCCAGTCCTGGAGGGGCTCGGAAGGACCTGAATACGCCGGACATTATACCCGATTTTTGGTTATAAATTTTGATCCACTAGAGCCAAGGGGGGCTTGTAGATCTTCTATGCCCAGGGCCCGAAATGAACTTTAAACCGGCACTGGCTAATTTTGTCTAATGTTAAAAGAATAGGACCCTAATGAAAACTATTTTGAGAAAACAGAAATAGATATATATATTTCCTGTCCTCCAGAGAGAGAGAGAAATATATATACTACTCGTTTTCACTTAAATTGCCTTTTTTCCCCAGTGAATGCATATAATTATACCCTGTCTCCTTAACTTTTTGTCAAAAGATGTTTTACTGTACTTATTTAAGTGAAAAATTGCATACTGATTGAATGTTCCTAGTTTTTTAAAAAAAACTAGTATTTATAACTAAGATTATTCAAATTAAAAAAAAAAACTATTTTTAACCTAAAAATTCACCACTTATCACTTGCATTATTGTAACACATATCATTGGCATTTATTGATTTAAAAAAAACCATCCATTTTCTTTTGATAAAATGTAATTCTAGTACAATACTTTTAGTAGTGTGCTTCACAAATGATTATTTGCATTATTTTAAGATTTCTACAGACAATGAATTCAAAATCTGTCTTTTATAAATTTTTGAAATTATTCATTTTATTATCACTACCAAAAAAGTATCAATACCATTTTATTATCATCCCCACCTATCTTTCCATTAGGGAGAATATAACTTCATTTTTTAGCATTTCCTGCGCAACATGTATGCTTTGGAAAATATACAAATTTAAAACAATTATAGTTATATAATACATAAATAATTATTAAAAAATATTATACTCATTAATATTATATCACATTCAAATCACTAACCTGATTTTAATTTAGAAATTTTGAATATTGCACTAGGCTTTGTATTAGAAATAAAACCCAATAATTGCCAAGCAGGAGCAGCATTAGGATCAGGCCAACTAAAATATACTGTAAAAAAAAATAGTTATTAAAATGGAATCACCAATATCAAACAAATGTTCCCTAAAATATAAACTATTTGTAAATTACTAAATTCAAACTACATTACACATATTTAAATCTGTTACAAGTTTACACACAACAATAGGAAAAAATGGTATACAGTTTAAAAGAAACAGCAATTGTAATTCAATGTTGCACACAATTTCTTTAAAAAAAATAAAGCAATGAGTTAAAAAATAAGATTTATTCAATATACAGTAATGAGTTAGGAGAAATATAAAGCCTCAAAAGTTTAAGCATTCATTAGCAAGAAACCATTATTCATTGGACAGGATGAGCTGAAATGAAAGGGCAAAAAATGATGCAACAAATTAGTTCTTGCCAGCTGGAATAATACTATTGAGACCATATGTAAACAACCAATTTCACAAGCATTACAAAATACATGCAGCTAAAACACAATGGGTCCTTTAGAAAAAAGATGGGACAACATTTTGCAGCACATAAATTTTGAGATTGTCACAACTTTTTATCATAAAAATTAGAACACTTTATAGAGATTCAAAAATCCTGAACAATATCTTATTATCGCAGATGTCACTTCTTTCCAAATTGGAAAACCCATGGACAATTAGCTTAAATAATAATTTCAGCAGTAGGAAATTAACAAATGATGTGAATAGATTATATATTAGTTTAACAGTATATAACATTTTGAAAAGATAAAGACAAATTTATTCTTGGAAAAAATTTCTATAAAATAAGAGATATACACCTTGGAATGTACAGTATTATTTTTTAAGTACAAGTAGCAAATTAATCCTAATTTGCACTGTAAATTGCAAGTGTAATAAGCAATACAAAATTTCCCCTCTGGTCAGTTAAGACAAAATATCCTGTCATTGCCAGATGCATTTTGCAAAAATAAAATGCCTACATACCAAAATCTTTAGAAGAAACAAGCTAAAAATTTCAAAAGCATTATAATTAACAAGTGTTCAGTAATATATCAATTTATTAAGTATCTAAAATTTATATTTTGAATGAAAAATTTCACATTTTGATCAGCATTTACATTTTGCTTTGTAATTATGAGATATAACAATGAAAAAAATAAAGCATAATACTTTGAATAATAATACCCTATACTGGTGTTGCAGTGTAAAAATCATGGTAATCAATTGCAGACATTATCGTGCATGAAGGAAAGTAATGAAACAGAGAAAAATATTTATAACTTGAAAGATTCTATAATAGAGCACATAAAAATAATTTACAATGCAAGTAGACTTTGCATAACAATTCCTACACTACTTTTTCATTTTACAGTATTATAAGTTAATTTTAAAATACATTACAACATTATACCTTTAATGTTGTAATGTATTTTAAAATTAATAGCCAAAAATCACAAGACACATTTAGGATTTTAGATATTTCTTCAATTTTCTAAAGAAAAAATTAGCAAAATATATTTTGGGGCATGTAAAAACATGTTTGAATGCATGTTTTTCTATAGTTTCACAGCTTGAGCATTTAGATGATAACCAACAAACTGCAAAAGAAAGTTGGGGTGACATTTTTATTCCCCGTACCATAAAAAATTTGATTTTGTCATTCAGTTGTCACAGTAATTAGTCATTTATGCAATATTACCTTAGTTATTTTCAATGCCTGCAAAAAATTTTATATTGAAAAAAAAAACGTAATACAAATGTTTCTTCAAAAAATTCTGAATTTTTTTATATTGGTTTTGCTTTGTTTCTAATACTTAGAATTTGCAATCAAACTTTATAAAATGTACAGCACTATAGAAAACATACAAGAGAAATATTATTCTGAAACTTATAATGAAAAGTTCTGACATTCAATGAAATATGTGTATTTAAAGAAAAATTTATACTGCACATGTGCAGTAGATCATTAGTTTTTTTCCTTTTTTTTTCTTTTTTTTTTTTATTTTTTTTTTTTTTGGCCAATACAATACAGGTTATTTATATTAAAACAAAATTTGTTAAAATATCATGTACATACAGAAGGATAGGTATATATAAATTTGTTTCTTTCTGAAAATAGCCAGAAGATAAGAAGGTTACTATAAAAAATCATTTTTAATCAAAAAGTACAGAATGGTCAAATTTCAACAAATGAAAACATCACCAATTCAAAAAAAATGTTGCCATAACCTGTGTAGCAGTAGCATCTTTTATTGGTTGGCAACATGTTGACTGAAAATATATTTATCTGAATGACAGTGATGGAAAATTAACAATTGTGTCGCGAACGGAGCTAACAAACTTGTAGTTAAACTAGAGTGGCGCTGTGAGCGCATTCCTTTTTTGTTTTTACTTTTGTCTGTACTAGTAGTGGAGTCTGTAATTCGAACATGTGGAATGTATCAGTTGTCTATTTTCCTTATCCATTAAATCTTTTTTGCATCAAAAAAGGACTCTCATTCTCTTGGTTAAGAGTCTATTTAATCGAATCTTTTAGGTCAAGCTCACCAGGCGTTAGAAATGGAAGAATAAGGTAAGTGAAACCTTTATTCTTATATTAGAATTTGTGAAATAGAAAATTAATTTTTTCACAAATTGTATATAGAAAGAGTAAATAAATATCAAATATATTTTATTCTGATAATAAGTTCCTCCTGATTCTTTTAATAATACTGCAGAAACATCATAGTAAGCAATAAATATATTTAAAATTCAGTTGTAATTATTATAGTAACAGCATTCAAACAAGCACAGGAACAAATTTCTGCTATTAGTTATGTGTTATGGAGTTTGACAACATCTTTTGATTTGATAATATGCAAGTACCATTTAAAACCATATGTAAGTACCATTTAGGAATTTGTATGACCAAAGTAATATAAATCTATTAGAAAATTTTAGATAAAATGTATGAACTAAATTAATTTTAATAAAGTATTTAGTTCAAAATAAATGTGTTATGCATACAAAAGGGAAAAAAATAATTGTACAAAAACATTAATTCACATTAATAGAATTAAATCAATCACTTAATACAAGATAAGCATTAGTCTACCATTGTAAATATTTTAAATTAAGTAAAAAACAGAAACTCTACCTGAGCCGCCTAAGCCATCAGGAAAGGGTTGTGCTCCAGTTAAAAAAACAACTATATGGTTTACATTGTCAGCATCTACAATATTAGTCACAAACTTGGTGGTGTCTAAGGGCTGGAAATCAGTTTGAACCTGCAGCAACAAAAGCATTTTAACTATCACACATGTGTAAGTTATGAATAAATATTTAAAACAACTTAACTTATTCATACAATTATTTAAAATGAAAAAATATATAAAAAAACATATAAAAAAACTATTAATTTTATTTCATATTTTCTAAAACTGATTAAAAAATCTCAGCATCAGAAAGAGAGAGAAACATATTTAATCACCTATTACAATGAATAACAACAAAACTGATTTTGCAAACTAAAAGTAATTCTAAATTTGTAATTTTAACTAAAAAAAAATAACTTGCGTACGATTTTTTTAAAGCAAAATTACATTAGTTTTAGGGAAGATAAAGAGATACAATTTTTTTTTCTTTCTAAAAGTTTTTTTAATATCCCTTAATTACACATATCTGATTTTTATGCTATGATTTTACAAGCAAAAATAATAGCTTTTATTTTAATTCTAAGACAAGTATACCAAATCATATTTTAATTATTAAATTTGATTTAAAAAACACTGTGGATTTTTACTTTACTAATGATACATATTTTTACAGCTAAACTTCAAATACAAAATTCCATTACAAACTAGGAAAAGAATTATATTACTAAAAGTATTTGAAGAATTCCTGGCATTTTGGACTAGCATATAAATCTCATAATTTTAAACCTTAATCAAATGATGAGAATGATACCTGAGCTAACATCATCCCACTCTCCAAACTTCCACACCATGCCAACTTGGAAGACATTGAACTTCAACAGATTTAAAATGCATCAATCCACAACACAATAGGTCTACAATGACACCAGGACTGAAACTCACAACTCAATAATAAATGACAAGCTTAAGAACTATGACTACTCAAATACTGCTATGACTCTTAATTTTAAAAATTTTGATTTAGATACAAGATCTATGAAGATTAGACTTTTTATTTTTTACTTTCCTACTGTAGTAATTATTGAAAGAGAAGTCGGTACTTATGTACTATCGCAACAATGCCAACATTCAAGATAACTCGCTCAGTTGGCAATCCCTATTTTGCATGTGTTGTAAGTGCTGAATAGGCAACCATGTGCTTCATTTCATATAATTACACTAAACAGTTGTGATAATACATAAGCATCGAAAAGTTTAATATGAAACAAACTTAAACACATAATGTGTTTTATCAAAGCATTTTTTTTTAATTATTTTTTACATACACTTTGCAAATTATAAAAGATTTGAAACAGAAATTGTTTTTGTTTTGCTTTTTAAGCTAATAAGTATGAATTACAGTTAACAACTTTGTAATACACCACTCAGGTTCAAGTCCCTTTACTAAATCCATGGATGATTGAGTAACATGAATCTCCATATAAATTACAAAATACAACTTCACATTAAAAAACAGTTTAAATAATACAAAATGAATCATTCACACAGATTGGTACAAAAGCCAATACTTAAACCACAAGAGATGAAAAGTCCCTAAATAAACCATTTTAGATATCAAAATTATGGGGCAAATTCAAGTAATGGTAATTACATATGAGCGTCTCTGCAACAAAATTTGCACCACGCAAATCGCGCCATGATATCAAAACAACAGATTCTTATGGGTTTTATTTAAACAAAAATATTTCTCATGGGGCAGTTTTGGCTGCAGAGATGTTAACACGCAAGTACCCAAGTAATATGAATTCATACATGTAAGTTGAAAAAATAAGATTAAAATTACAATTTTATCCATGTTTTATTTTACTATTAATTAAAATTACCAGGTATAATAATCTGAATGACAATGAACATTGCCATACATTTCAAATTTAATTATCATTGACTGAAAAACATGGGATACTTAAACAAAAAAAAAGTTAATATAAACATTTTATTGAAATAAATATAACTTTTTATTTTAAGAAGCTACAAAACACAAGACCAATAATTATTTAAGAAATATTTCTTCAACCAAATAAAATTATAATACGAAACTTTTAAAAAAAAATTGTACTTATTGTGAAATATAGAAATATTTCAAAACCTGATGTGTGCATCGAAATAAATTAAATGGTCACATATAAAATAGAAGTAAATTTATAAACAGAAAATTACTACAAAGAAACAAAACATTACCAATCTACCAGCAACAATTACAGCAAACATCGGCGCAGCCATTATGAGAAATATGCTTCTTTAATTTTAATTATTGTACTGAATGCATATGAAGCCACACAGTTCTTTGAACAAATAAACAAAATAAATTGGATACAGAAAGGGCGAATTTTCTAGAAGAGGAGAAGAGTAGAGGAGAAACCAATAGGGGGATGGCATTGTGCAGGGTTACCGAGCCAAACCATTCATTCGCCAATATTTGCGATTGCTTCGAATACGATGCCAATCGTTTCATTTCATCGCCGATGTGAACGTTATCTCACTGTACCAACGATGTTGACCGTACTCCCAGGCAGGGACGTCTTAAAGCATAGGCCCAAGCCTAGGGCCTCGACTGTCTTAAGGCTCACGTTGATAAGCCTCCACGAAATCTCGAGCGTAATGTTAATCCTATGGAGTTTCTTTCTCCTATATTTACATCTAGGGTATTGCTTGCAATTGCATGGAATAAAATGCATCTAAAAACGCGAAAAAAAAATTAAATTCTTCCATTATTTCGATTTTTTAAAAAAAATTTCTAGGTATTTTTTAATATTATCTAAACATCTAAAAATTCATATCTCTAGTGCATTAAAACGATCATAAAAACAT
>BMAV01001301.1:138673-153612 GCA_019973955.1 Trichonephila inaurata madagascariensis | reverse complement strand
GGTTAATAATGTCTTATTGGTCCATTGGAAGTAGGGCGAGAGAAACAGAGTTTTATCCTTTCTGCACTTCATCCACTCGCAACTGAGGGTGCTTTCAAAAGCAATAACGGTTAAAGCTGCATTCACACCAAGGCTGTCAGCGTCGAGCGTTGAGCGTCGAGCCAATCAGAGACTTCATCTCACCCGAGATAGTCTCTGATTGGCTAGATGCTGACTGCCTTGTTGTGAATGCGGCTTAAAAGTTACGTGATTCACTCTCCAATGCCACCGTCTTCCATGTAGGCACGAGTATGTGATGTATTGGGAGGGGGATGGAAAGTAAAAAATAAGTAAAACCTCTGAAATAAGTAAATCCTTCGCAAAAAAGCTGTCAATATCCTTTTCTTGCATTTCAAAGCCTTCGGAATAATTTTATGGATAGCATAGCACAGAGATCATATTTCGAAAAGACGCATATATACGTCTGGGGTATTAACGCGTTGGTTCATTGAGACGTTTATATACGCTGGTGGCACTTAAGAGGTTCGAGTCGTATTGTAGCTTTTGCGTCAAAGTATAATATTATTGAGTTCACAATACATTGTTATTGTATGGAGGGGGGCGTGATGAAAATTATGATTGAAAACTGGGTCGCAAATATCGAAAGTTTGAAAAGCACTGTAATACTGTCATGACAGAGAAAAACACAGCAATAAATATATCTCATATTTCAAATCATAATTGTGGTCATGGTTGAAAAAACGTGGCCGAAGTTGGAGAATCGTAGGTTCGAGACCTAGTATCACTGAAGTGCCACCTTGTAAAGGGGCAGATGCACATCATATTTATTTATTTTTTATTAAGAACATTTATAAACCCACGTGCACCACAAAGTATGACACGGGGGCTTACAGAAGTAAGCATGAAGCACACATCACAAAGCAAAGAAGGAATTTAAAGTCATAAAGAACTACAATACAGACATCCATGTCTTCTCCGGGATTCGAACCCAGGACCTACGACACCGCAGTCAGCGTCACTAATCACTATATGGATGGGCGGCATCAAATTTATTAAGGCTCAAAGTCCACCATTTGGAGTGATGTGGAAGTTAGGAGAGAGAAGGTTGCAGCTTTGGTGTCATCCTCGTGATTTGACCGAGGTTCAATAATACCAATCGCCAATAGCCCTCATGTTTCTTCAGAGTTCGATGTAAATTCAAATCAATCAACGGACTCGATTCATCTGACGTCATAATCACATGATGCTATGTTAAACAAATAGTCACGTGTTTCAATCGAGTCTGATTTGACTTAGTATTCTGGCGGCACCATTTCTGGATTTGCATCTACTATTATAAAACAAAATGTGTGTGAAATCTTTCCTTTCCTTTAACTTAAGAAAAAACAATATTATTTTTATTTTTATGCATTACTGTGGTAGCTTTATAAATACATATTCATTTTTAATGTCGTAATTATATTTCTATATTTTTTTTGCAAAAGTACAATTTGTAAATTCTCGGAACATCAACCGTTGAATTATGTATTATGTAGCTTGGCTATCGATTCCGGTCGCCAAAAACACTTATCGCTAAATTAAGTTGCTTGGCAATCGATTCCACTCGCCAAAAAAATTGACATCGCCAATGAATGAGGGAATGTCTGAATATTAACGTCGCACTGTTCAGCTACACAAGGACTTTTGGAGACGGACCTCGTAATTTTGAACCACAGTCAAGAAACGAGAACGACACCTGAGGTGGCACCCCTCTCCCCTAACTACCACACCAACGGGAAGACGTTTGAGCTCTCGACAGATTTAACATGCATTCCTTCCCTACACGGTGGGTCTTTAGTGGTAATGGGCTCGAACTCGTGACAAGCCAGCCAGGATCCGATACCTTGACCATTAGGCTACCGAGGCCATTTGACATAGCTAAGCCCACCCCCTCTCTCCCTGTTCTACACTTTAACACTTAATTTTTAAGTAAAAAGGAATTTGTTCAACTGAACGATCCATAATCTTTTGAAACACAATGTAGATGGCAAACTAATTGCTAAACTTAAAAGTATACAAAAACACAAGATACGAGGTCAAGTGAGTGAGTGAATATTAACATCGCACTGTTCAGCTACATGTGGGCTTTTTGGCGACAGACCTCGTAATTTTGAACCCTGGTTAAGTGACAAGGACGACACCGGAAGACACGAGATTAGAAAACAGAAGTATAAACTAAGCTTAAATCTAATACTGTAAACTAACTGTATGAAAACGAAAGAGACTAGAAAATATATTAAAAATATTTAGAGCACTAAAAAAATTAAAGAATATAAAATTTGAATGTAAGCAAAATCGGCGGTTTGCACACATTCATAAGTGTAATAGGATTAGCTGTTATTGGTTACTTGGTAATCACGTGATGATCGGCAAACGATCGCAGCGCCCTCTGGTGATGAATCGACCCCATTCATACCACAATGATATTGATGTTGATTATAACCTTTGCAATGCTACTTAAAGAATTAGAGGCCCTACTGAATTTCGGAGCCTTTTTTATTCTTCTCGATGGTTTTTGCAGAAATCAAATTTTCAATCGATTAGCACTAAGAACATGGTCTTTGGTTTTGAGCGAGGGAGTGAGTGTGTTTTAACGTCACACTATAAAGCAACACGTGGCCTATTGGCGACGGACCTCGAAATTTTGAACCATTAACAAGTGACAAGAACAACACCTGAGCTGGTACCTCCCCCTCCACCTCTTTGAGCTTCCACACCACGTGTACGGGAAGACATTGGGTCACGGCAGACTTATTTTGATGAGTCTTTGTACAAGGAAGGTCTTCAGTGGTACCAGGCTCGAACTCAGGGTACGTTGGCCATGAGTTCGTGATAGTGACAGGTCTTTAATTTTGAAGAAACATTCTAAAATAATTTATTAAATGCAAAATTTCATTACATCACTTGGATAAAATTGATACAGAGGGAGATATGAGAATAATTTTACTACCTCTCCAAAAACATCGCAACAAGGATTTAACTATTTAAAAAATTTTTAAAAAATCAGTTAATAACTGATTAAGAATGGCGATGGTACTTTTCCTTAAGGTATCGGAATACGTTCGGAATCATGATTTTTCAAATGCGTACAAACGAATATATTTTTTTAATATTTAGGGTCAGTTAGATTAAAATACACGTATGAAATTGTTTGAAGAATATTATTAGAATTAAAAATGATTTAAATATGCAATATTATGGCAAAAAAAGGAACATAGAATTATTTACTTTCCAAATATCCAATATTCTTCTTTTACGGAAAATGCTTCTGTAATAATAATATTTCGCCTCTGAACAGAGCCTGAACTAGGGTTTTTGAAATATATAATTTGGAAATGGGTTTATCCATATATTTTAATACATCAGAGAGAGAGAGAGTGGAGAAATTTTAATAGTAAAACACCGATAATTATTTCAGTTGGTAGTAACTCTGAAAATAATGTGAATTTTTCAAAAGTCGTAGTTCAGGCCCTCTCGAGAAGTCTTAGCTATACATATGCTATAATGCTATGCGATGCTCAAAATATTATTATTATATTTTGAGCATTTTTCATAAAAGGAGAATATTTTGAAAAAATGTAATTCTAAGTTCATTTTTTGCCAAAATATTGCATTTAAATAATTTTTTTATTGTAATAATATTCTTAAAACAATTTTATAAGCTTATTCTAATATAAGTGACATTAAATATAAAAACAAATATTCTTTTGTACGCTTTGGCAAAATCACGGTCCCGAACATATTCGGATACCTTAACAGTTAAATTTCAGCTTCTAACTGCGAGCCGTAGGTATATATACGTGTTATTCTCTTGTTGGAAGTTTTTGTTTTGTTTTTTAGATGGAAGATGTATTAAAAAGTTGACGTTGTGATTTTTATATATCGACCAGATTCGTTTTTATTTTTATCTGATCATGTCAAGATTAAACAAAAGGAATTATGATTATACAAGAAAATGTACATTTTTCCTCTGCAAGAATCCAGATACATCTGCAGAAGTACTCCACAGCGAAACATTTGTGACTGAAGATCTGAATGGAACAAGATGGCAACTGGTTTTTTACCCAAAGGGTCACAGTTTTCGGAATTACACATCTCTTTACCTTCAAAGAACAATCTGCGATACTAACATCGAGAAAATTTTTGTTGACTTTTCGTTCGAATGCGAAAAAAACCATACTTATGTGGAATTCCAAAACATTTGCTTCGACAGACACCATTGTTGGGGAACTCCTGTTTTTTCGCAAGTATCTTTTCAGAAAACCGATGATATATTTGAAATAGTTATCAGAATGTCTAAAAGCAAAGTTCTCAGTGAAATCGATGTGCAGAATTTAAAGAATGATTTGGAGGGTCTTTCTCAAGATTTATTGGACATTTTACAGTATGGCCAATTGTCCGATCTTAGACTTTCTTGTGCTCGGAATAAATTCCTGGCCCATAAATGTATTCTTGCTGCTCGGTGTCCCAAGCTGGCTTCAATAGGAATGGAAAACATCTCACTAGAGATTTTGAGAATCATTTTAGTGTATATATATTCAGCAAAACTAATTATTCCAAAGGTTCGGATTTCAGCAGAACTTTACATAGTGACCATGAAACTAGAAATGACGGATCTGATACAAAAAATGCATAATCATCCATATTTTTCTAGTCTGGATCCAGAATTCAATGTTGATCACTTAAAATTTGATTGGGAATTAAATTCCGAATTATTACAAACCCAATCTTGCAGCAGGACATACCCTACTAAGAAGATTTATACAAATAAACTGATTATGGCTTGTGAAATTAAGAAGGATAATGATGATTTCTATTTATTTATCTCATTCCATTTCGATACGTTTAACACTGATATGCCCATTTTTTTAGATTATAGAATAGAGGAAAGCAGCGCTGGTAAAGTTACCCTACTTGGTTGCGAGTCGCACGTGTTCTTCAAAAATGAAATATGGGAAAGCAGAATTGATAAGAATTTTTGCAAGCTCCCGAAGGTGTTTCAACTTATTTGCCATATCGATCTGTTCGACGAAGTAAAATTCATCAGCGATCACAGAGATCGTATAATACATGTCAAAACTGCTCAGAATTATTGTTATTACAACCGTTTCCCTGTCGATATGCTGCGATTTCTAAAGAGCGAGTTCCTCAGCGATTTTACTATGATTTCCTACGACAAAAAAGAATTTAAAGTACACAGAGCAATATTGGCAGCCCGATCTTCAGTCTTCCAGAGAATGCTTAACCATACCGTAAAAGAAACGATCACAGGACGAGTGGAAATTGATGACATTGATTCAGACACCTTACAGCTGATGATTTCCTATATTTATTCTGGCATGATCTACAATTTAGATCTGGAGGAATCCTTAAGACTGTATGTTGCAGCAGATAAGTATGACATACAGTCTCTTGTAATGAAATGCTCCTCTCTTATTTTGTCAAACATAAATAGCGAAACCATAGATAATGCTATTTCATTTGTTGAAAGTTTTTATTACCCAGAATTAAGCGAAATTATTCGCAAAAGGAATGAGTCCCAGCTTTCATTCCAGGTACCGATTTCATATTTTTCAGATGCCGAGGTGAAATATTTGTCATTATAAGCCTTTAACAACTCAAATACGAAGTTGTTTTAAGCTCTTTAAAATGGATATTTACGTAGTTAAATGTTAATATCTTTGGTTTGTGTCTGTTAATGTTAAATTTATACACTAGTTTTATTGACCAAAGTCGTGTAACATTTACTTTTTAATCTATTACCTGTAAATAAATGGAATTTTTATTGAGATTCTAAATTTAATTTATTTTTCATACTAATTAGCCGCTTTGAACGAGGTAAGCACTTGCTATGATTCCAGTTTTTCACCTTTTACCACAGTTCAAAATGGCAAGATTCGTTGCCAATAACATTCGGGTGACTTTCGAAAGAATTTTAATTCTTGGGACCAACTAAAAACCAAATTAAATGGTTATAAGGATACTCTATGAAATTAATATAACATATTTAAGAAATTGTTCCTCTGTAATTTACCTTTAAATGTGAAATTAATTTTCCATCCTATCCCCTTCATGTTTCCCATAAATCAGTGCTTCTCAAACTTTCACTACTGGCGACCCAATTTTCAATCAATTTTTATCGCGCCCCCCTCCCCTTATATAATAATAATGTACTTTGTCGCTAAAGCTACCATACGATCTTAATCATAAACCGTACAAATTCACAAGAAAGTATTAAATTTTATATTTGTTACTTTTAAGTAATATATATTTTAAACAAATTATATATATACTTTAAAGTAATACGATAATTATCATGTTATTTTTCGTATCTATAATTTTTAAATTGGAACAGATTGCATAATGATATTTATTTAAAGATTTATTTCTTCCATCATCCATTTCTAAAAGTTTAATTGTCATTAGAAAAATAGTCTAGTCTATGTTGCTCTCTTATCATATCCGTCACAATTAGCATTCTCGCGAACGTCTGCGCGAGTCTGAGCAAACTATCCGACGTCTGCGCAAAACGCGTAATTGCAAATGTTGGTATTTTTTTACCTTTGCAGACCTAGCATATTCCCCAGGAGCTGGTATCACTTTTTAGTGTGGCACAGTATAATAGGCGATACCAATTGCAGCAAGTAATTTTGATGCCCAGTTTCCTCCTCAGAGGGAGGCATCTGAGCTCTGACGATGCAAAATTGAACTTAAGAATTTTGGCAACCAAGCCGAATGGGCACTTCAAGGGATTTTTTACATGCCGAATAATCATACGAAATGGTCGTTCATGACCGCTGTCGATTTTCTGCATCATGAAAATCCACCGAGATGGGTTGGGGTCGAACCCGCAACCTTTGTGATGCAGATGGCCAGCGACAAACCAACTACGCCACCTAGTCGGCACTTGCTGAATTGTAAGGAGAGTAAAACAAAGAGCACGGCAATGAATACAAAAATGTAAAATGATTTTTTTAAATGAATTCTCATATTATAAATAGATTTAAACGAACTATGTGTGTAATTGTAATCCTCACAAATTAGCATTTATTATTAATGTTAAATAATGAAAAAGAATGTAAAATTCCGATTAAGAATAATTGTGTTATTTTTAATATTTAAAACGAGAAGACTTCAAAATGTTTTAACCCGGGAGCAGACGCGCATTCGATACTAATGGTAATAGTCGCGCGGAGTGACGGAGTCAACCCGAAGATTTTTTTTACAATTATTTTTATTGTACACAATAAAAATCAAAATTCCAGTGAATAATTTAACGAAGAGAAAGTATACTTACCTACTTTCTACCTTTCTTCATTGATAATTTGAGAAAAATTCCAATAGAACCGAATTAAAATGTTTCTAAGGTACGCGACCTTAATAAAGGACACAAATCACAGAAACTTTTCACGAACGTTACAGGAATGATCTACAAGCAAAACTGGCATACTTTGCTCAAATCTTTGTAGTTTGTATCCCGTGCGAACGCTCCCGGGTTAAATGTTTAATCAATGTAAAACTATGAATGTTAAGTTCTAAAAATGAATTATATAAAACGTTTTTCATCATGCTTTACATGTTTCAGATTACTCATAAAAATAAATATTGGCCAAATAATCTTTCAAAGTGATTTCTATGCTTTTCGAAATGACATATAACTCTTTCGTATAGGCGCATTACTTAAAACTTCCCTAAAAGAAAAATAAAGACATAAAAAAAGAACGAACTAACGATACTAGTAAGTTCGAAGGTCAAACAGATGAATTTTTTATCTGCCTAGAATGTTTCTCTGGGTCTGGGTTTTGTCTTTTCTCTGAAATAGTGGATTAGCAAATCAAACAAAATGTGATGTTTTTTTATTTATTTATAGGATCAGATAGCTAATGAATGTATCTAAATGAAAGCTTTCATGTTTGATGAAATAATACTAATAAATTCTATCAGAGTAAATGTGTAATTTTTGTTATGTCAGAAAGTATTTTCTTACTTCATTACAGTAAATTAATTTTTTTTAATCTTTTATTTTCGATACGCTCGCGCCCCCCTTGTAGGGTTATCGCGCCCCCCCCAGGGGGGCGCGCCCCACACTTTGAGAAACACTGCCATAAATACATAGTCTACGACAAACAGGTGAAGCTTCCCCGGGATATTCCAATATCTTGGCAATCTTTATTTTTAACTCGCCTTCGGTATAAGCTATTGAGTCAAAAATGTAACAGTGAATTCTATTGTTAAGAAAAATTGGTTTGTGTGTGAGTTATCACTCTATAGTTATACAAGGATTACTGGTGAAGAGGCCTTCATAAGTTTGGTTTTTTAAGGGATGGAATCATCCTTTACGAGGGAAAGGTAGTATTCGATGTAATTATGTTTTCCAGATTAAATTTCTAGGAATAGTTCGCAAATATAGACCAGCACTCCAGTAGTTAATCAAATATTTAAAAAACGTTAATGGGGGCAGGAAAAACAATTTATTCAAAATCGTATAATATCAAACAATTCGTTTTAACGTCTAAAGAAAATAAAACTGATTTCACTGTGATTTGCGCGTTTTAATTTTAACTTAAGATTGAATGTTTATCCAATGGCCAATTCCCCCTTGATGGAGGAAATATATTCCATGGCAGGGGATGCCTTTTCTATTATTATTACGAAGGTTAGTCGGAAAGTTTTCCCTGTCGATTGTGATCAGAGTTGTATATGTAAGTCAAAGCATAGAATGAGCATTAAAGATAAGACAACTTTTTTCCCCACAAAAGTACCAAGTAAACTGAGATATTTGTAATACCGCTTGATAAGCTTCCAAAAGCCCTCCAGGAAAAACTCAGCATACGGAAGACGTGTTTAACGCAGCGTTTCTCAAACTGTAGGGCGCGCTGCCCTAGAGGGCGTGATAACTCTACAAGGGATTAAAAAGTGCGGATATTAAAAAGTCGAAAACAAAAGATTATTTTAAAAAATTATTAATTTGCTGAAAGTAAACAAACAATATACATTCTGGTGTAATAAAAAATAAAATACACATTTATACTAATATAATACACTTATAAATGTATCAGTACTTCACAATATATTTTATAAGTAATTGAACAATTTTAAGTTAAGAGCAAGTTTAATAATTACCAATGACTCCATGGGCTCTTCCCATATACAGTTGTATACAAAAATTAACACTTATCTTGATAATTTGTACGGTTTATAATTAATCCCTTAAAACTGCCGAGATTAAAAGGTATACGGTTCACTCCCCAATGCCACTGTTATTTCATGTAGGCGCGCGTATGAGACGTATTGGAGGAAGGGGGGGATAAAAGAGGAATGAGAGAAGAACCAAATCCTCTGAAATACGTAAATCCTTCGCAAACACTGTCAAGTTAATTTTATTGCATTACAAAGCTTTCGGAATAATTCTATGGATAGAAGTTCGCAGAAAAGATCGTACTTCGAAAAGACGTATATATACGTTCAGAACAATTAATACATTCGCTGACCAAGACGTTTAGATACGTCGGTGGGACTTAAGAGGTTAAAGTCGTATTGTAGCTTTAACATCAAAGCATAGTATTACTGAATTCAATTTAGTGTTATTGTATGGAGAAAGGGAGGCGCGATGTGGAAATTATATGACTGAAAATTGGGTCGCAAGAATCGAAAGCTTGAGAAGCACTGGTTTAACGGCTTTTTTGACTCCAGCGTTGCTTTCAAAACGCCTTCCGGCGAAATTCTTCAGAGCCGGAAACAGATGAAAGTCGTTGCGAGATCAACACTATAGGGCGGATAGTGTAAGCGCTCCCAACCAAGAGTTGCAATATGGTTTTGCATTGCCGAGTATGGTCTCGCATTGTCATCCAACAACATAACGCAAGAACCGAGAAGCCGACTACGTTCGGAACCGTGATTTTACATAAGCGTATAAATGGATACTATTTATGATATTTAGTGTCAAATTAGATAATGTAAATAAAACTGTTTTAAGAATAGTATTACAATAAAAAATTATATTACGTACAATATTTTGACAAAAAATGAACATAGGATGACCCATTTTCAAAATATTCTCCTTTTATGGAAAATGCTTCTATTATAATATTTAGCGTGTATATAGCTCAGACCTCTGTGGGTTTATCCATGTTTTACGACAACAGAGGGGAGAAATTTTAAGAAAACGCCGATAATTATATATATTTCAGTTGGTTGTAACTCTGAAAATAAAATGTGAATTTTTCAAAAGTCCTAGTTCAGACTCTCTGGAGAAGTCTTTACTTTATATAAGCACACACAAAATATTATTATAGAAGCATTTTTTATAGAAGGAGAACGTTTTGAAAAAAGGTTATTCTAGGTTAATTTTTTGCCAAAATATTGTATTTAAATTTTTTTTTTTTTTGTCAAAATGTCCTTAAAATAATTTTATACATGTCTTCTAATCTAAGTGACACTAAATATCACGAAATTTATCCATTTATGCACTTTAAAATCCCGGTTACCTTAACTTTTTCCAAATCCATCTGCTTTGATCGCGGTCGACCTCTACCCGATTGTGTATCGGTGTCCTGCGGCTTCACCTGCTGTTTCGTCGTTCGCCCATAGCGTTAAATTAGGGTGACCAATCGTCTTCCTTTAGGGGAGGACAGTCCTTTTATATGTTCTGTCCTTCCTCGAAAAGTGTCCTCTTAACTGTCCTCCTTTTCAATAGATGGATGGAAATATTTAACCACAAAAATGAACACATTCCAAATGAAAATTTAGTTATTCTTGTTGAAGTTGCCCTGGAACTAATGCAACAGTTGAAAGAGTATTTCCACTTGGTAATGATTTTTGATAAAGTGAGAAATCAAGTGTGAACGTTGATATTTCAGCCGTAGCATTTACCGTAAAGGTTTAATATGAAGGATATTTCTTCCTTCGAAATTTCCGATATATCAGAAAATGATGTATTGGCAAAAAAAAAATTAATGATTGCATTTAATTTTTGATTGCCACCGCACTAACGAAAAAATATAGCCAATATAATTTCTGATTTCCTTAAGGCAGTTTTCGCCATATGTACGACAGCGTGAACTTGACGCGGAGCACATTTTCGGACAGAAAAAATGCCTCAATTTACATAAAAATTTGTGACATTGTAGCTCAGGCATTTGTGTTTATAATATAGTGTTTTTAAAAATTTCAAAATATTTCATAAATAATTTTTCTTTTTAACATGTGAAGGGATAGCTCATTTAGCATTACGGTATAGGAAAAAAATGAAGACACATTTTATAAAAGAAAAAAAAAATGTGTCGCGACTCGGATAGAAATGAGTAGTATGATAAAATAAGTGGTTCTCTACAGGATAGCGTAGCCAGAATATAATATTAATGTTTGTGAGTACTTTATATCTGAAAAAATATTCCGGATTTGCCCCTATTCTTTAACATTAGCCGAAGATAGCCTGAAATCTAAAACGATAAAATGTATCCAGGGGAATAAAAAACAAGGATCGTTTATGTAAAAATATGTTTAGGGTCAATTTTTCAAAATATTTAATATAGATTTTAATGATTTGTTTGTGGATTTTCAGAAGATAGAGAAATACTTAGGAATATATTCGAAATATTTGGTGACTGAGTGAATATTAACGTCTCACCACTCAGTTACAACGGGGTTTTTGACGACGAACCTTGTAATTTTGAACCATGGTCAAGTGCGAAAATGACACCTGAGCTAACACTCCCACTCATAACTTCCACACCACACCAACGGGTGAGTGAGTTTGTGTTTTATGGCGCAAGAGCCAGTTTTGGCTATACTGCGCCAAACATTCCTAGGTCTGTGGTATGGACGGGAAAAGGAGAAATTGGATAACAAGATATGGAGGGTCGAAAATAAAGAAGGATCACTGGGGTAATCCGGGGTCGTGACACCCGTGTTTACCAAAGATAGTAAACCCCTTGGGAAAAGATAACTAGAGAGAGGGTACCTCGGGATTGTGACACCCGTACCCACCTAAAGAAGGTGAGCCCCCTGAGGGGCCACACCAACGGGAGAACGCTTGAGCCTCGACATATTTAACGTGTGTCGGCACGGAGGGCCTTCAGCTGTATCAGGCTCGAACTCATGACACGCCGACCACGAGTCCGTTACCGGGACCACTAGGCTACCAAGATTACAAATAATTCTACAGAAATCTTCGTTAATTTTTGGTTTTTTTTTAAATGCATTTAAGGCTGTCTTCGGTAAAAGTACGAGAGCCCTAGCTAAACGCAAAGCACATTTTCAAGCAGAAAAATGACCCGATTTCCATGGAAATTTGCAATATTATAACTCGTACCTCTGTTAACAATATAATGTTTTTAAAAATTTCAAAATATTCCGTGAATGCTTTTTTTTTTGTTTTAATACGTGAAGGCAAAGCCCATTTAACATTAAACACATTTTACACCAGAAAAAATGAATCAAAACTCGGTTAAAAATGGGAAGTATGACAAAAAAAATACTGCTCTCTAAAGGATAGTGAAGCCAGAATATCATATTAATTTTTCATTTCTCTTATATATGAAGAAATGTTCCGAATTCGGGTGCTACTCTTTAACATTAACCGAAAACAGCCTTAAATAAGCACAATGGTAAAGCTGCATTCACACCAAGGCTGTCAGCGTCGAGCGTCTAGCCAATCGGATATTTCATCTCGCCCGAGATGTAGTCTGTGATTGGCTAGACGCTCAACGCTCGACGCTGACAGCCTTGGTGTGAATTCAGCTATAGATTAGAGGAGACTAGTGGCCAAGGTAGAGCCAGCACTGTCGTGTCATGTTGTCACTTATGAGCCTCTGTGAAGAGGACTGATGCACATTAAATCGAACGAGACAAAGTCCTCTCATTGTCATGGAGTACCGACTCAATTGTCATCCCCGTCACTTCACCATGCTTCAAAACTACGGAGTCTGTCGCCAACAACTTTCGTATAGCTTCATAGCTTCAATGATTGAATATTAACGTCGCACTGTTCAGCTACACGAGGGCTTTTGGCGACGGACCACGTAATTTTGAACTATAGTCAAGTGACGTGGACGACACCAGAGCTGGCACCCCCCACTTTCCTAACTACCACACCACACCAACGGGAGGACGTTTGAGCTCTCGACAGATTTAACGTGCATCGCTCCCCTACACGGCGGGTCTTTAGTGGCATCGTATAGCTTCAAATTACGACGTTAATGAATTAAATCAAATAGAAAAGAAAAGCAATACATTAAGTCCTCACTTTCAAAATGGTTTTCGTGTATTTATCTTAAAAAGTATTTTTGAAAGAAATTTCTTTGTGAAGTTTTCGAAAGAAATTAAGTGTTAACCCTTTCGGGACGAATGTCCCAAATGTGAGACAGCGCAAAACACCGCCAGAGGCCGAATGACTGCAAAATGGGGCAGCGTGTTTCTTCTCCGTCGGCCGAATGACTCAGCCGTGCCCTAGGCATTTGGGACATTTTGTATAAGTTCAGTTTTTTGGTAAAAGATGTCATTCTATGTCCATAAGATTTGAGATACATGGATATCTGACTTTCTACTCGAAATGAGAGAAATATTACTCATATACGCGGGGCTCTTGCTTTATAAACATAAGGGAAAGGGAATGTTTCTGAACAGGAGAAGAAAGCCATCCACGCCTCCCAATCTATACTCCATACCACTACACTGGTTTTAGAATACAAAATACTTAGATATCATTTTAGATAAAGCACTCACTTGGAAACAACATATTTTATACGCAAGAAACAAATTCCGGATCACGCTTAGATTAATCTACCCCTTAATTAACCGGAATTCCGAAATGAGACTCTCAACAATAAGGTACTTCTCTACACTGCTGTTTTGCGTCGCATCTTAAGTTATGCTTGCCCTGTGTGGTGTTACGCAGCTAATACCAATATTAAAATACTAGAAGTCTCTCAAAACTCTTATCTCAGAAATATTACAAGAGCTGGTAGATATACCAGAAACTCTTACATTTATAAAGCCCTTGACATTAAACCTTTTAAAAACTTCATCCAAACTCTCGCAATTAAATTTTTTAATAACCTTCCCAATACTAATAATTTAAATTTACTTGATATTCAAAATCATAACTTAAACGATTCCACTAAGAGACCTAGGAGAATACTTTTAGACTCGTACAACCCCCTTAATATTAATCCGTTACATTCACCGGTGGTGAATGCAAACTAAATATTCTAAAGTTTTTCCCCTTCTTAATTTTTAATTCGTAAGCTCTTTGTATCACTTAATTTCTTATCACTGCACCCACCAGGCAAGCTTTTTCTTTTCTACCTTCATCCTAATTATCCCAACCTCAGGACAGCCAGTAGAGAGCTTTCTCACTAACTGCAACCAGCCAATGCAGTTGCCTCTAATCTAACAAATAGTACTTCCCGCCAAAATCCTGAAGATCTCTCCCGCTGAAGCCATCAAGAACACCTCTCAGACTCTGACGTCATCCACCTGCCTGATCTTAACATTCAACAAGATCTTCCTCTCTACAAACTCGAACTTTTTCCCCCATTCAGGACTCCCACTTGTTAGTTCAAAAATACAATTTCAGATAGGGGATGGAGGATCTTTTATAGATCCATATATCTCTGCGACGTGAAGAAACGTGAATGTTTCTGAATTGAATGCTTTATGACAGCTCTTGAAATGTGCACGTGGTATTTGTTTATAATGAAAGGAGAGATTTATTTTCGCTAAAGCATTTGATTTGGGTTTGCAGTCTATGTTTAATGGATAATTAGATCTGGTAGACAAAGATTGTCTTTTTTTTTTTCTTACTTTTTATTTTCTCGTATTGCAGTCTAGTTTTTATTATATACTTAGATCTTTTTAAAAAAAAAAAAAATTTTTTTTTTTTTTTTTTTTTTTTTGTT